>ML353603.1:0-99159 GCA_005239505.1 Nicotiana paniculata | reverse complement strand
TCCTAGACTTTTAAGCCCAATGCTTAAAGTCTTTAAGCCCAATGCTTAAAGTCCAACAATCCAAAAGGTGCCTCTTCCATTTCTCATTCATACCCCTGAATAAAAACGCAACAGAAACTACATAAAAAGTATTATAAGTCATAATAATTCATAATTTAAAATATTTAAGAAAAATATAGTCAAAGAACAACCTCGTAAACTTTCCAAATAGTAACGATGCCAATCTTTTTGAAATGGAGGGAGTACAAGAATTAAAGTATTGATGTATAGGGTAAAAGAAACTTGAACATAATCTTACGACAGGACAATTTGGATTGATAGCGGAAGTTTCTAACGTTTTGGTGAAAAATCAGGGATATCTTGCCTCCGTTGAATTAAGTACATACGTCCTCAATCAATGATATGTAATAATTACACAGCAACAATTTATTTAACTATATTCATTAGAAATTAAAGTGATAATAATATGGTTAATAGTGATAAATATGTATATATAAAAGACAAATATCTTGTAAACATTGGGTATAGAAGATTTTATTTTATTTTCCCTTATGAAAGTGTCGTTTGAGCCGAGGGTCTATGGAAAACAATCAGGGGCAAAACTACGTATGGCAAAGGATGGTCAACTGATCATCCTTCATTCGAAAAATTATACTCTTATATATAGGATAAAATATTACTTATTATTTATTAAAAAATAGACTTGCCAAGGTTAAGAAAACAATTTCTT
Source organism: Nicotiana paniculata (assembly GCA_005239505.1). Lineage (NCBI taxonomy): Eukaryota > Viridiplantae > Streptophyta > Magnoliopsida > Solanales > Solanaceae > Nicotiana > Nicotiana paniculata. Next base: position 98,429 of record ML353603.1, on the reverse strand, counting down.
GCCAATTTTTTGCCTATTCGTGTTTGTCGCCATACTTAACTAGTAATAAATCTATTAGATTCATCATTGATGGATTGACTATTAATTGTAAATCATAGCTTATACATTTCGTTAATCTGACCTTAGTTTTGGTTCAAGATTTGAGCGGGACAAATATGTGAAAATAGATTGAAAATAGATTGTGTAGTCAGTTTTCAGATTGGTAAATCAAAAAATAGTCAGTGTTTGCAAAGTCATTGAAAAACAATTACTATTTTATGCGGAGATAAAATCTGGATAAAAATACTCTAATTGAAACACAAAAAGTTTCAGTATGATATGTTGGATTATGGAACTCCATGTGTGTAAACTTTCAGCATATTATGTTAGAACTCTAACACATGATCTCATGTTCTTTACCGTTTTATTATATATCTTCTTATTTATTTTATGGAAGAATTCATACACCTATGAATATGAATCTTTCTTCCTTTTGTTGGTGTATGTATGAACAAGTGTTGTAGTGCGTATAAGAAATGAGTTGCATTGTGTTAGAAGAATATCAAAAAAAGGCTTACCTGAGAAAGAAAAAGATCAAGGGTGTGTTTGATACGAAGGAAAATATTTTCTAATTTTCTCATATTTAGTTGGCTTATATGTTTTGAAAAATATTTTTCTTATCAATTCATTTTCTTTCGATTGGAGGAAAATATTTTCCTTATTAAAAGAAGGGAAAATATTTTTCAAAACTCCTTCTCAAACTTCCGCATCCTATTCTATGCCCTCTCTCCAAAAAAGTTTTTTTTTCGTCACCACCCACCCCCATCCCCCACCCCACCCCACAAAATATTTTTTTGTTTTTTTGTAATTTCAAATTTTTGTTTTTCGTTTTTCTACACCACTCACCCCCACCCACTGCCCCCACCGCTGCACCAAAAAATTTATTTTTTAAACTTTTTTTTGTAATTTTCAAATTTTTGTTTTTTCTTTTTTCTGCACCCCCACCTCCACCCCCACCCACCCCACTGCTCCCCTCCCCCCCGGAAAAAATATTTCTTTTTATATAATTTCAGTTTTACTTTTTTTATCTTTCGGTTTACAGGTTCGAAATTTTACAAGTTTTAAAGTTTGAGTTCGGAGGTTTATGTGTTTCAAAGTTTACGGGTTTAGAAATTATAAATTTACGGGTTCGAAATTTCGCGGTTCCGAAAGTTTTGCGGTTCAAAAGTTTAAGAAATTTGCGAGTTCGGAAGGTTGTTGGTTCGAAAGTTTATGGCTTCATGCTTATCGTATCAAAATTATTTATGAATACTATTGAGAAAATATTTTTCTTAATTTGCGTACCAAACACCGAAAAATGAATAAGATTACTACTTATTTTTTTGGAAAATATTTTCCGTTATATCAAACACACCCTAAATCACCAACATATTTTAATTTACTACTATAAAAAGGGAGTATTATTTATTGAAGTGGATTATTTTCTGGTGAAGCTTTGGAGCTCAACAACTAACCAGTTCAAATTTTGTTGGAGTCGTAAAATGTTGTCGGACTGTTAAATCCGAGAAGGGACTGTTGAATCTTAGTTATCTTGAAACTCATTAAAAGGACTAGATTCGTGCCTAGCTAACCTTGATTTTTTTTTTTTTACTTATATTTTATGTAACGGAGCCACAACCCTAATCCTGATTATGTTGAGAGGAGATAAAACTCACATTGTCACGCCCCGGAATTCCACCTTGGGTCGTGATGGCGTCTAACATTGAACCCGCTAGACAAGCCAGCGTGTACAGTTAAACTAACATGATAATACTGAAATAACAGGATAAGCTAAAAACAGTTAACAACTTAACAACGGAAATAGATAAAGTTTCAAAGCTAAGTAAAGACAACATAATACAGCGTCGCAATAATTTCCCAAAACCTGGAGTCACAAACTCACGAACTGTCTATAGGAGTGCTAAATACAGAGTCTGAAAGGAAATACATGACTGTCTCTAAGAATTAGAGGAAGAACAAGACAGAAATGAAGAACTAGTGATAGGAGAGACGCCAAGGCCCACGAACGCAAGCGGGTATACCTTGAAGCCTCTATGGTGAACTGATGGAGACTCCCTCAACGTTGTCCACCGGGTCCGAGTGCGGGATCTGCACAATAATAAGATGTGCAGTGGAGCATCAGTACCACCGACCCCATGTACTGAGCAAGTGCCGAGCCTAACCCCGGCGAAGTAGTGACGAGGCTAGGACACGACAATGAAATGTACCTGTGCAGTTCAATAGTATAGTAGAAACTAAACAAGAATACAATTACGGGTAAGAACATGCTGGGGGTAAGAGGTAGCAAATATTGAAATGACGAAAACGAAAATAACAGTCTAAAATATCCGAAAATAATAACGGGTATTGACAACACAAAATAAAACAATGAAAAGAAACGGCACGGCATGTCCCCTCGTGCATAATAATATAAAATATGGCATGGAAAGTCCCTTCGTGCATAAACAACATAAACATGGCACCGAAAATTTTCCCTCGTGCATAAAACATCACAATCACGGCACAGAATGTCCCCTCATGCATAAAACATCACAATCACGTCACGGAATATCCCCTCGTGCATAAAACATCACAATCACGGCACAGAATGTCCCCTCGTGCATAACAATATAAAATACGGCACGGCATCACCCTTCGTGCTTTTACTCTCTTCCTCACTATGCAAATTATGACGTAATCAATGTGAATCATGGCACGGCATCACCCTTCGTGCTTTTATAATCTTCCTCACCAAAACAATGACAATATCAATGGCAAGGAATACAGCATAGTGGAAATACAATTCAAAATCACCCGGCAAGGAGAAAGTATCAGTCAATATCGTAACGATTGCCCGTCAAGGGTCTCAACTATAACCAATCATTTCAAATACATCCTTTACAATTAGGTTCTCAATCGAACCAATACATCATGAGTTCATCAACCAGGGTTTTCAACATCAATCAACTTCCAAGTAGAGACAATTGCATATTATAACGAACATGGAAGTAATAATATGGTTTTTATCGAAAATAGACTCACGGGCATGCTTGACACACAATGCATAGGTACTCGTCACCTCACCTATGCATTGAACATAATAAACACTTAACACATAGCATACAATACCTATTCCCTAACCAAAGTTAGGCAAGACACTTACTTCGGGTCCAAAAATAGCAATCAAGCCTCTAACACCGCCTTTCCTTTTGAATTCAACTCCGGAACAACAATATCTAGACATAATTAACTTAAGTATATCAATAATGACACAAAAAAATCGATCCCATAGCCTAATTATCCATTTTTTAGTATTCTTTCAAAAATACCAAAATTCGACCCCGGGCCCGCTCGCTCGGATTCCAATAATTCTCGAAGGGGACACTCATCCAAAGTCTAAGGATCATTAATATACGATTCTTACTTGATTTCATGGCCAATTCACAAAAAATTCTCAAATGGTTACAAGTTCTAGGTTATTACCCAAATTCTTGATTTTTGCACTAATTTATGTAGTTAATTAAGCTAGAATCCATGCATGAAGCTAATTTTTGAGTAGAGTTCACTTACCTTAGAAGACCAGGTCGTTAGCCCTTAACAATGGAGGAAAATCTCCCAAGAAAGAAGAAAGAAATGAGAAAAATGGGTTTGAAACCCGAATATAAAACACACTGCCTGCACGGTGATTCCGCACCTCCGGCTCGGGGACCACAGGAGCGGTCCCGCACCTGCGAGGAAAATCTCGGGCCTGCGAAAATGGGCTGGGGAGCCTGGGCCCACGCCTGCGGAGTGGAGACCGCACTTGCGGCTCCGCTCCTGCAGAATATTTTTCGCACCCGCGATAATTGGCCAGGCCATTGGGTAATCGTACCTGCGATGGTGGGGACCGCAGGAGCGGTCCCGCACCTGCGACTGAGCAACCGCACCTGCGGTCACACCAGAACAGGTGCACCAGCAGCTATGTTTGCTGGTTTTTAGCTCCGTTAGGTGCCCGGAAGGCACCTGGGCCCACCCGAGCCCTAGTCCAAATATACCAACGAGTCCCAAATTATAACACGAACTCGCTCAAGCCTTCGGAACACCCAAACAACGATAAAACTCAAAATCACACCCCCAAACCCCAAGAACCAAACTTAGGAACTTTAAGTTTTTTAGACTTCGCTAACAACGTGCCGAACTGACCTATACAGCTCGGAATGACACCAAATACACACACGACTTCCAAAATCATCCTATGGACTTATTCGACTAATTCAACCACTAAAATAACATCAAAACAAGGAATTAAACCTCAAAAATCATAGAATTTTCTTAAAACTTCATAAAGCTCAAATATTCCAATTTCGATCCGAACCACGTCATTTCAAGTCCGTTTTACACCAAATTTCACAGGTAACTCGCATAACATATATTAAACCTGTTCCGGGCTCTGGAACCATAATACGGGCCCGGTAACGCCGATTTCACCTCAAAGTTCATTTTCAAAAGTCTTTCTTATTTTCAGAAAACAATTTTCTTTAAAATTTCATTTCTCGGGCTTGGGACCTCGGAATTCGATTCTGAGCAAACACCCAGGTCCCATATTTTCCTACGGACCCTCCGAGACCGTCAAATCACGGGTCCCGATCCGTTTACCAAAAATATTGACCAAAGTCAACTTTATCCATTGGTTATCATAAATTCAACAGTTCAACACATTTCCACATAAAGACTTCCGGGCTACGCGCTCGGGCTGTGCACGCACAACGAGGTGAGATTAACAGAGGCTTTCGGGACCTCCAAATACAGTTTCTGCTAAATTACACAAGATGACCTTTTGGTTCATCACAATCTCCACCTCTAAAACAACCGTTCGTCCTCGAACGGACATAGAAAAGTACTTGAATCGGGGAAATGGTGGGGATAACGGCTCCACATATCAGGCTCGGACTTCCAAGTAGCTGCCTTAACAAGCTGACCTCTCCACTGCACACGAACCGAAGGATAATCCTTCGATCTCAACTGTCGCACTTGCCAATCTAATATGGCTACCGGCTCCTCCTCATAAGACAGATCCTTGTCTAACTGGACACCACTGAAGTCAAGTACATGAGATGGGTCTGCAATATACCTCCGAAGCATAGACACGTGAAATACTGGGTGCACGTCTGACAAACTAGGTGGCAAGGCAAGTCCGGAGGCCACCTCTCCTACCTTGTCCAGAATCTCAAATAGACCAATGTACCTAGGGCTCAACTTGCCTTTCTTTCCGAATCTCATCACGCCCTTCATGGGCGACACTCGAAGAAATACCCGGTCGCCTATCATAAATGCCAAATCTCGAAATCTGCGGTCTGCATAACTCTTCTGCCTGGACTGAGTTGTACGAAGTCTATCCTGAATGATCTTGACCTTGTCCAAGGCATACTGTACTAACTCAGAACCCAACAATCTAGCCTCTCCCGGCTCGAACCATCCGACTGGAGACCGACACCGTCTACCGTAAAACACCTCATACGGAGCCATCTGAATGCTCGACTGATAGTTGTTGCTGTAGGCAAACTCAGCTAAAGGAAAGACCTGGTCTCATGAACCACCAAAGTCAATAACACAAGCTCGCAACATATCCTCCAAAATCTGAATAGTACGCTCGGACTGCCCGTCCGTCTGAGGGTGAAATGCGATGCTCAAATCGATCTGGGTGCCCAACTCTCGCTGAAATACTCTCCAGAAATGGGAGGTAAACTGAGTACCTCGGTCTGATATAGTGGATATGGGCACACCATGCATTCTAACAATCTCTCTCATATAGATCCTTGCCAACTTCTCTGCTGAATACGAAACTGATACTGGGATGAAGTGCGCTGACTTGGTCAGCCTATCCACAACGACCCATACTGCATCAAACATCCTCTGAGTCCGTGGGAGTCCAACTACAAAGTCCATGGTGATACGCTCCCACTTCCACTCGGGAAGCTGAATCTGCTGCATCAAACCACCGGGTCTCTGGTGCTCGTACTTAACCTGCTGACAATTCAAGCACTGAACTACATAAGCTACAATATCCTTCTTCATTCTACGCCACCAATAATGTTGCCGCAAGTCCTGGTACATCTTTGCAGCGCCCGGATGAATGGAATATCGGGAACTGTGGGCCTCCTGTAGTATCAACTCACGAATACCATCCATATCAGGTACACAAATTCGTCCTTGCATCATCAAAAATACCTCAACATCAACTGTAAACTGCTTGGCATCTCCGTGCCTGACTCTATCTCTAAGAACACACAAATGGCCATCATCATACTGCCTGGCTCGAATACGATCATACAAAGAAGAACGGGCTACGGTGTGGGCCAGAACACTACCAGTCTCAGAAACCTCCAATCTCACAAATAGGTTGGCTAACGCCTGAACATCCAAAGCAAGAGGTCGCTCTCCGACTGATAAATAGGCAAGACTACCCATATTAGCTGACTTCCGGCTCAAAGAATCGGCCACCACATTGGCCTTCCCCAGATGATAAATAATGGTAATATCATAATCCTTCAGCAACTCTAGCCATCTCCTCTGTCTCATTTTCAACTCCTTCTATATAAACAAATACGATAAGCTCTTATGATCCGTGAACACCGCACATGGCACACCATACAAGTAATGCCTCCAAATCTTCAATGCATGCACAATAGCGGTTAACTCCAAGTCATGAACTGGATCTTCTCATGAACCTTCAACTGACGAAAAGCATCTATAACCTTGCCATCCTGCATCAACACTGCACCAAGCCCAACCCGTGAAGCATCACAATACACGGTATACGATCCTGAACCTGTGGGCAAAACCAACACTGGTGTCGTGGTCAAGGATGTCTTGAGCTTCTGAAAGCTCGCCTCGCACTCATCAGACCATCTGAACTGGGCACTCTTCTGAGTCAATCTGGTCATCGGGGCTGCAATGGATGAAAATCCCTCCACAAACCGGCGATAATAACATGCTAAGCCCAAGAAACTCCAGATCTCTGTAGCTGAGGTGGGTCTAGACCAATCTCTGACTGCTGAAATCTTCTTGGGATCCACTTGAACACCCTCTGACGATACTACATGGCCTAGAAATGCAACCGAACTCAACCAAAACTCACACTTGGAGAATTCGGCATATAACTGACTATCCCTTAGAGTCTAGAGGACGACTCTAAGGTGCTGCTCATGCTCCTCTTGGCTACGAGAGTATATCAATATATCAATATATCATCAATGAAAACAATCACAAATGAGTCCAAATAAGACATGAACACTAGGTGCATCAACTCCATAAAAGCAGCGGGGGCATTCATCAGTCCAAATGACATCACCAAGAAATCATAATGCCCATAACGAGTACGAAAAGCTGTCTTAGGGACATCAGACGCCCTAATCCTCAGCTGATGGTAACCAGATCTCAAGTCAATCTTGGAAAACACTGAAGCACCCTGAAGCTGGTCGAATAAATCATCAATCCTCGGCAAAGGATACTTGTTCTTAATAGTAACCTTATTCAACTTCTGGTAGTCAATACACATCTTCATCGAGCCATCCTTCTTATTGACAAACAATACTGGAGCACCCCAAGGAGAGACACTAGGTCTAATGAAGCCTTTATCCAACAAATCCGGCAACTGATCTTTCAACTCCTTCAACTCTGGCGGGGCCATACGATACGGCGGAGTAGAAATAGGCTAGGTGCCCTGAGCTAACTCAATACAAAAATCAATATCCCTGTCGGGTGGCATACCTGGCAGGTCAGCAGGGAAAACCTCTGGAAACTCACGAACCACGGGCACCGACTCCAAGGAAGGAACCTCAGCGCTAGAATCACGAACATAGGCCAGATAGGCCAAACAACCCTTCCCGACCATGCGCCGAGCCTTCATATAAGAAATAACTCTACCAGAAGAATGACTAGGAGTTCCCTTCCACTCCAAACGAGGCACCCCTGGCAAAGCCAAGGTCACTGTCTTGGCATGACAGTTCAGGATAGCATAATAGGGGTATAGCCAATCCATTCCCAATATAACATCGAAGTCAACCATATCCAGAAGGAAAAGATCAACCTGAGTCTCCAGACCACCCATGACTACTAAGCAAGCACGGTAGACTCGATCTACCACTATAGAATCACCCACCGGTGTGGAAACATGCACAACAGTACTCAAGGAATCACGGGGCATACTCAAATAAGGGGCAAAATATGAAGACACATAGGAGAATGTAGAACCCGGATCAAATAACACCGAATCCTCTCGGCTACAAACTGAAACTGTACCTGTAATAACTGCATCAGAAGCCTCGGCATCAGGTCTGGCAGGAAAAGCATAGCAACAGGGCTGAGCCCCTCTAATCTGATCATCTCTGGGTCGACCTACTGCGGCCTGACCTCTACCTCTCGTGGCATGTCCTCCACCTCTATGAGTCTGAACTCTACCTCTGGCACCCCGACCTCCACCCCTAGCTAACTAAGGGAGTGGGGTGCGCCTGATGCGGGAACCATGGCACGGGAACCCTGATACTGAGATCCATCCGGACCTCGGGGGAAAAACCTGGAAATATGCCCCAATCCACTGCAAGAATAACACGACCTTAGCTGATATGGCTGGGGACTCTGGAGTTGTCCCTGACGACCCTGATAACCACCCTGGAAACTCTGAAGCGGCGGTGTACTGATAGGTGCTGGTGGTGCACTGTGAGCTACCTGAAGTGTCTATTGATAGGGTCGAGGAGGATGACCTCTGCCTGAAGAATCCCTGCCCCCAGATGAGGCTCCACTGAAATGACCGGAATGACGGGGCCTCTTGTCAGCCCCGTGATCACCACCCTGTGACATAATCATCTCAATCCTCCTGGCCACATTGGCCGCTTCCTGGAACGAAATATCAGTACCTGACTCTCTAGCCATCTGAAGTCTGATAGGTTGGGCCAATCCCTCAATAAATCTCCGAACCCTCTCCCGATCAGTGGGAAGTATCATAAGAGCATGTCGGGCTAGAGTGATGAACCTGGTCTCGTACTGAGTGACTGTCATAAATCCCTGATGGAGACGCTCAAGCTGCCTCCGAAGGTCCTCTCTCTGAGTAATGGGAAGGAACTTCCCCAAAAATACCTCTGAGAACTGAGTCCATGTCAAAGGTGCAGACCCAGCTGGTCTGGCTAGGCAATAGTCTCTCCACCAACTCTTGGCTGCGCCAGATAACCGAAAAGTAGCGAAGTCAACTCCGTTGGACTCCACTATGCACATGTTCCGAAGAACCTCATGGCAGCTGTCAAAATAATCTTGGGGATCCTCTGATGGTGAACCAGCTCCCTCTGCTACCGGCGCTGCAATACCCGGCTGAGCCACTCCGGCTGGCTGAGATGCCGGAGTCTAAAACTGTGGAGCTAGCTGCTCTGGCGTGCGAGTGGCAGGAGTCTGGGTACCTCCCCCAGCCTGAGAGACGGCTGGTGCAGTAGGAAGAAGACCCGCCTGTGCTACACTCTCCATGAGTCCGACTAGACGGACAAGAGCGTCCTGAAGCACTGGGGTAGCTATGAACCCCTCTGGGACCTGAGCTGGTCCAACTGGGACTGCCGGAACTGGGACCTCCTCGTCAGACTCGACCTGAGGGTCCTCCACTGGGTCTGCTGCTCTAGGCTGAGCCCGGCCCCATCCTCGGCCTCTAGCACGGCCTCGTCCTCGACCTCGACCCCTCGTAGGAGCTGTAGCCGGAGTGTCCGGCTGCTGAGCAGAACCAAGGGAAGCACGCGTCCTCGCCATCTGCGAGAGAATAGAATAGAAACTCAATCAGTACTCAGAATTCATATCGCACGACAGAGATGAAAAGAAATGTGGAGTCATCCTAACTTTGCAGCCTCTGGGGGATAAATACAGACGTCTCCGTACCGATCCCTCAGACTCTACCAAGTTTGTATGTGAGTTGTGAGACCTAAGCAACCTAGTGCTCTGATACAAACTTGTCACGCCCCGAAATCCCACATTTGGGCTGTGATAGCGTCTAACGTTGAACCCGCTAGAATAGCCAACGTGTACAGTCTAACTAACATGATAATACCGAAATAACAAGATAAGCTAAAAACAGTTCACAACTTAACAGCGGAAATAGATAAAGTTTCAAAGCTAAGTAAAGACAACATAATACAGCGTCGCAATAATTTCCCAAAACCTGGAGTCACAAACTCACGAACTGTCTATAGGAGTGCTAAATACAGAGTCTGAAAGGAAATACATGACTGTCTCTGAGAACTAGAGGAAGAACAAGACAGAAATGAAGAACTAGGGATAGGAGAGACGCCAAGGCCCACGAACGCCAGCGGGTATACCTTGAAGCCTCTATGGTGAACTGATGGAGACTCCCTCAACGCTGTCCACCGGGTCCGAGTGCGGGATCTGCACAATAATAAGATGTGTAGTGTAGCATCAGTATAACCGACCCCATGTATTGAGTAAGTGCCGAGCCTAACCTCGGCGAAGTAGTGACGAGGCTAGGACACGACAACGAAATGTAACTGTGCAGTTCAATAGTATAGTAGAAACTAAACAAGAATACAATTACGGGGAAGAACATGCTGGGGGTAAGAGGTAGGAAATACTGAAATGACGAAAATGAAAACAACAGTCTAAAATATCCAAAAATAATAACGGGTATTGACAACACAAATTAAAACAGTGAAAAGAAACGGCACGGCTTGTCCCCTCGTGCATAATAATATAAAATATGGCACGGAATGTCCCTTCGTGCATAAACAACATAAACATGGCACGGAAATGTCCTCTCGTGCATAAAACATCACAATCACGGCACGGAATGTCCCCTCGTGCATAAAACATCACAATCACGGCACGGAATGTCCCCTCGTGCATAACAATATAAAATACGGCACGGCATCACCCTTCGTGCTTTTACTCTCTTCCTCACTATGCAAATTATGATGTAATCAATGTGAATCATGGCACGGCATCACCCTTCGTGCTTTTATACTCTTCCTCACCAAAACAATAACAATATCAATGGCAAGGAATACAGCATAGTGGAAATACAATTCAAAATCACCCAGCAAAGGGAAAGTATCAGTTAATATTGTAACGATTGCCCGTCAAGGGTCTCAGCTATAACCAATCATTTCAAATACATCCTTTACAATTGGGTTCTCAATCGAACCAATACATCATGAGTTCATCAACCAGGTTTTTCAGCATTAATTAACTTCCAAGTAGAGACAGTTGCATATTATAACAAACATGGAAGTAATAATAAGGTTTTTATTGAAAATAGACTCACGGGCATGCTTGACACACAATGCATAGGTACTCGTCACCTCACCTATGCATTGAACATAATAAACACTTAACCCGTAGCATACAATACCTATTCCCTCACCAAAGTTAGGCAAGACACTTACTTCGGGTCCAAAAATAGCAATCAAGCCTCTAACACCGCCTTTCCTTTTGAATTCAACTCCGGAACAACAATATTTAGACGTAATTAACTTAAGTATATCAATAATGACTTAAAAAAATCGATCCCATAGCCTAATTATCCATTTCTTAGCATTCTTGCAAAAATACCAAAATTCGACCCCTGGCCCGCTCGCTCGGATTCCAATAATTCTCGAAGGGACACTCACCCAAAGCCTAAGGATCATTAGTATACGATTCTTACTTGATTTCATGGCCAATTCACAGAAAATTCTCAGATGGTTATAAGTTCTAGGTTATTACCCAAATTCTTGATTTTTGCACTAATTTATGTAGTTAATTAAGCTAGAATCCATGCATGAAGCTAATTTTTTAGTAGAGTTCACTTACCTTAGAAGACCAGGTCGTTAGCCCTTAACAATGGAGGAAAATCGCCCAAGGAAGAAGAAAGAAATGACAAAGATGGGTTTGAAACCCGTATATAAAACACACTGCCTGCACAGTGATTCTGCACCTGCGGCTCGGGGACTGCAGGAGCGGTCCCGCACCTGCGAGGAAAATCTCGCGCCTGCGGAAATGGGCTGGGGAGCCTGGGCCCGCGCCTGCGAAGTGGAGACCGCACCTGCGGCTCCGCTCCTGCTGAATATTTTCCGCACCCGCGATAATTGGCCAGGCCATTGGGTAATCGCACCTGCGATGCTGGGGAACGCAGGAGCGGTCACGCACCTGCGACTGGGCAACCGCAACTGCGGTCACATCAGAACAGGTGCACCAACAACTATGTTTGCTGGTTTTTAGTCCCGTTAGGTGCCCGGAAGGCACCTGGGCCCACCCGAGCCCTAGTCAAAATATACCAACGAGTCCCAAATCATAACACGAACTCGCTCAAGCCTTCGGAACACCCAAACAATGCTAAAACTCAAAATCACACCCCCAAACTCCAAGAACCAAACTTTGGAACTTTAAGTTTTTTAGACTTCGGTAACAACGTGCCGAACTTACCTATACAACTCGGAATGACACCAAATATACACACGACTTCCAAAATCATCCTACGAACTTATTCGACTAATTAAACCACTAAAATAACATCAAAACAAAGAATTAAACCTCAAAACTCATAGAATTTTCTTAAAACTTCATAAAGCTCAAACATTCCAATTTCGATCCGAACCACGTCATTTTAAGTCTGTTTTACACCAAATTTCACAGATAACTCGCATAACATATATTAAACTTGTTCTGGGCTCCGGAACCATAATACGGGCCCGGTAACGCAGATTTCACCTCAAAGTTCATTTTCAAAAGTCTTTCTTATTTTCAGAAATCTATTTTCTTTAAAAATTCATTTCTCGGGTTTGGGACCTCGGAATTCGATTCCGGACATACACCCAGGTCCCATATTTTCCTACGGACCCTCCGGGACCGTCAAATCACGGGTCCGGGACCGTCAAATCATGGGTCCGGGTCCGTTTACCAAAAATATTGACAAAAGTCAACTTTATCCCATTAATTATCATAAATTCAACAGTTCAACACATTTCCACATAAAGACTTCCCGGCTACGCGCTCGGGTTGTGCACGCACAACGAGGTGAGATTTAACGGAGGCTTTTCGGGCCTCGGAAAACATTTTCTGCTAAATTACACAAGATGACCTTTTGGGTCATCACACACATGTAAAACATGAATAATTTATTCGGAGGATGCAGTGGCGGAGTTAGAATTTTCATCAAGATGTGTCAAAATTTAAATAATTAAATTTATCAAAAAATTAAGGAAAGTCAATGTATAGTAAATACATAAGATAAAAAATTTATCTAGTAATATAGTATAATTTTCCGATGAAGGAGAGTTGTTTGACACCCCTTGGTTCAAGGTGGCTCCGCCGCTAGGAGGATGCCGTAGAATCAAATATGGGAGGCGAGTCACTTTCAAATCTGTGGAATATCTATTTTTAGAATGTGTATCTCCCCATTTTTCCATGTCTATTTCGGCTTTCTTTTTATAGTAACAACTTCAGCTTAATTCTTGTTTCTATTAAATATGAAACATAAAAAATTTATGTAGTGGTGATTTACAGCTTATAGCTTTCAGACTGTTAGTCGTTGACTACTACTATTACTTTATCTTTTTCACATATATATATGTCAATATAATATTGTTGAAATTAATTGTTCTTTGTAGGACTAAAGGTTCTTTATATTTATACTGACACAAAAATCAATAACAAAATTAAAAGAAAACTCCAAAGAAATACTACTACAACAGCTAGAGTAAATATAGTAAAATGGCTAAATCTTAATTCCAAAAAGTTGATATCGCCTATACAAGTCTATTATTTCATTGTGCCTATATCTCTTAGTAGTTCTACATGAACGTGAATTTTAAGATTGCAGAAAAAAGAAAAAAAAAATTAATAACTCTCTTAATTTCTTCTTTTATGCGGATTGTGACATTCCAGAGTTCATACGCAACAACTATGTGTCTTCATATTATTCTCTAAGTCTTTTAACGTTCGAGAGGAAGCTTAGCTGGAGCTGGAGCTGGCCAAGGTCTTAAAAGGATATCTATATATAGTATAGGCAAATTAAAGGGTGGAGCCACTAATGTTGGGAGGGTGGTTAATTATGTAGGTCACATATGTTACCTTTTTTATTTAATACTAATAGCCCATATGTCAAAATAGATATTCCTATTTGTCTTTAAAAAATATCAGAATATTGTCTAGTCTTCAAATGATTAAGCCTCTTGATCTGTCTATTTCCTATATGGTTTGTTCCTATTTGTTGCATTCAAACTTACGACAAAAATATATACTGCAGACTTTCAAGTTGTATTCCATTATTACAGTTCATATTTTTTTCTTTTTTTTCTTCTTTTTTTTCTATTAAATCGTCTATTTTATGGATAGTCTTTGGTTACAATAAGTCCTCGTCATCTTCATTCTTCACTATGACACTTTAAAATGAGAGTTGAGAGAGTTGATAGGATGTTGTTGGACTTGAATAAATGTGGACTGTTTTGTATACTCCTATTTCGTCCTAATTTATCTTAGAAAAATGAACATAATGTTTGAAAAAATCAAGGTAGAATTAAGTCAAAATTAATGTGAAAATTTCTAACGTTTAATTTGGCGCAAAGTAAGGAATAAAATGCCTACTGGATTAAGTCTTCATGTTCATTGCCTAAAGGAGAAATACTTACCTCCATCGTTTAACCTTAAGAGTTAAAAATTAAGTGATAAACGTATGTGTAAAGACAAATGACTTAGATCTATTAATTTGGTGAAAGCATCATATGCAACTTTTCTTTTACCAACCAAATGCAATTAAATTCTTGTGTACTTTGAATACCCTTAGTTAAAATTCTAACTTAGTCACTGAATACTTGCCAGAGACAGATCTAACTTTCTGACACTTTAGTGGAGCAACGTAGAAGTCCTATGCCCGGAGGCGGATCTAGCGTTCTGACACTGACTTCAACTAAACTCGTCGGAGTTAGCAGGTATGAAAGAGTCTTCACTTTGTGTGTCTCCCCGAGTTTCATACTACTAAGTAGTACTTCTACTATTCAATCTTATAATCGATTCAGATCAAGCTCAAAATTTAGTTTACCTTTTCCAATATGTGAGATGTGGGAATGAAGCTCTGAAGCAAGAGCTTGCTTCAAACGTGGATGGCATTGACGAACGGTTGGCCACCTTTTATATAAGAGCAAAAGGCGCGAATACCAATATGAGTGAGTATAAGCTTCGTTGGCCATTTGATGCGGAGCATAAATTTATATATAAAATTTTACTAATATTATACGAATAAATAATAGATATGAACCCATAGTTCTAAAAATACAATGGATTTGATGATATAAACCTTAAAAGTTGAATCCATAATTTAAAACTTGGATCTAACTCTGCCTATGCCAACAGCTCCATGTGTCCATCTTCAAACGCGGTGCTTGACTTTGAACCTGCAAATGAAAGAAAAATGGAGGACAAAAATTAAAGAAACACTGCCAACCAGTATCGGAGTCACATGCACTCAAGATGTGTCAACTGACACTCTTTCGTCAAAAAATTATACTGTTTAGCTCGGTAATTTTTAAAAAAAATATATATATAATGACACCTCTTAACTTCTTGGTGAATTTGTTTCTTTATATTCAGAAGCCCCTTAATAAAATTCTTGGTTACGGCACTGCTGCCAGCGACCAATGAAGAAAAAGAAGTTCATTACTATCTTTGGCAAGTCGTTTTCGACATGTTATTTACCAGTAACTATTTGAAACGATTCACTTAAAGAGATTAGATTTTACTGAAGTTGATTGATTGAGAGTTGATCGATCTTTAACTAAAAAAGGAAACATAGGCAAAATCATAAGGTACGATTTGGTGACAAATACTAATCTGTATCATTGATATTTTTGTTGGTTCGTGAAAACGAACACAAGATAAGAAAGTAACTCTACTTGTTAACCACCGACGAGTGATGTACAATGTGTGAAACCCTCCATCCTTAATAAGATATCTTCGATTTGAACTCTGATATATTGGTAACTTCTTGCTAGGTAGCGTTTTATCATGTGGTGAGTTTACTCGATGTAAATTTAAATTAATCGAATCAGAAAATTTTAAATTTTGGATGGTTAAAAAAAAAAAAAGAGTAAATTTGCTACTTAACTTGCTTCTTGCCAAATTGAGTGGCCCTTCTTGTTGGTGTTATTGGTTAACTACATAAGATTATTGGTCGGATGGACGATATGGATTTTTTCGAGATAGTTAACTTTTTTTTTAACCGTGAGAGGGTGGATGTAATTCAGCTCGAACGAAGTGAGAGGGAGGTCATTCAGAACCCACAGGCTCCAGAACGGGGGGCTCACCACTGTGAACTCCCCTAGATGAGAACCCTCATTGCCATTGGAAGACACCTTGGACCTAAGGAGTGGACTGTCACTAAATTCCATCAAAATCCAATAAGCAACCCGAAATGACATTGTATAGTCGCTTTTAAAATAATAGCCGAAACGTGTGTGTGTGTGTGTGTATATATATACACGAATTTTATACACTTTTTTGACAACCGAATATAAATAATTTCTTATGCGGACTAAAAGTGAAAAAAGCTCATTGAGGTTAATCATTTCCTCTCTTTCCAAAAGAAAAACAAATCATCACACAACTAGACAAGTATATGCCAGTATTGAGATTGATCAAAAAGGGCGCATTTGCCTCTATACTCACTTTTTGGGTCACATTTTAACTTATATCCGTTTTGTAAAAAAATTTGCAAGCATACCCACTTTTTACGTAACTTCAGGCATACGGGCCTGAAGTAGCAAAAAAAAAATTCCTTAAAGTGTAGCAAAAATTCAGATATTTTTGCATGAAGTTTGGCCTGACTTGCAAAGGCAATCACACGAACTTCAGTTCATAGTGCAAATAGCAAAGTTCAATAAAGCAACAACATGTGTTGGCTGGAGTTTTTATTTGTAATTGTTGAACTTACGCATTCTAGTAGCTGAAATTTTGTTCTGTATTTTCTGAACTTAGCATGTTTTAGCTGAAGCTTTGTTCTGTATTCTCTATACTTCAGCATGTTTTAGCTGAAGTTTTGTTCTATATTTGCTGAACTTCAGCATGTTTTAGCTGAAGCTTTGTTATGTTTGTGATGAACTTCAGGGCTGAAGTTTGTTTTGTATTTGTTGAACTTCAGCATTTTAGGAGCAGCAATTTTTGCTTATATTTGCTGAACTTCAGCATTCTTAGAGCTGAAGTTCTAAAACAACAATGACAAGTTGTCATTAAGATCCAGTTGTTAACTACTATTTATTGTATATCTTAGCCTTAGAATAATGGAATTATCAGGAAATTTGAAAAGCAATACTCCTTATAAAACAAGACAGTCAGTAAAAGTAACATCTTCACCTAATGCACAGGGAATCAAGTCGTGCTTTCATGTTTCAGTAGCAATTAAAATTAGAATTTCCGAACTGGACAGTCCAGAAGCTAATTCCTAACTGTAAAGAGCTAAAATAGCAAATATAAGTTGTTCTCTCTATCTTCAGCATTCAGAAACGAAGGAGGAGTAGAAAGAGGTCTGAAGTTGTTTAAACAGTGGGTACAAGTTAAAACTTTTTCAAAAAGTGAGTATAGGTTAAATGGAGACGAACAAACAGAGTGCCCCGTGTAATTTTTACGACAAGAAGGGCATAATTAGCTCCTAACTTTACGGGCTTAAGCCATGGGAAAGTCCAAATTAATTAAGAGCCCAAAAAAAGACAAAAGCGTCATAGTCCAAGTCTAATCTAATATAGACGAAAGTGTCACATTCCAAGCAAAAAGGGTACGACTCTATACAGTATGCAGGTCGTTGTCTATTAGGTTTTGTGGCCCATTTTGAGGCACAGAATAGGCCCATTAGCACAGTCTCAACAGTGTTCATGGGGACGAGGGAGAATATGGGCCAGTTCTCACATGGGCCGAGGACCCATTTATATATTTTAGGAAAATATCACAAACAGCAAGTTTTGTTTTATCACATGATTTATTTCCCCTTTAAGAAACGACTTTTTGGGAATAAATTGCCAGGGGCATTAATTTTTTTATTTTTTTTTGGCCTGTTTACTTCTTCACTCGTTTTCTATTTATTTTTCTTTTACTTTTGAATCAAAGTTGTCTAAAGTATACATGAAAACTCACAAACGCATTTCCAGAATTTCCAATAATTTTTTTCCATTTTGATCCTAGAGAAACAAAATTCTTCAATAAATTTGTTCTGGTAAACTCTACTTTGATCTCTGTTTGAATGATTGCATGTAATTGAGTCTTACTAGTAGCATATATGATGAGATATTTGCAAAAGATTTAACCTATTACTGACAGTAGAAAAAATTATTACATTGCTAATATATTTTAACATATTATAGCAAGTAGCTTATTTTATTTTTTCGGTTACAGATCTTATTTATTATGGATAGTTTCGTATCAATATCTTTTAGAACACCTTATAATGTAAAAATAAAAAATAAAAAAAATTAGTGTATTTAAGTTAAACTCATTTTAAGATATTTTCCAAATTACAACTCTTTTGTTTGACCAAAATGATCTTTTAAAAAATTAGTTTCAGTCTTGATGTCTTACTTTGCTTGGAAGGAAATTGTCACAAATGACCTACAATTTTGGGGATCTATGCAGACTTTGTAATTGATAGAAAAGGGCAGCCCGATACACTAAGCTCCCGTTATGCGAGGGTCCGGAGAAGGGCCGGACCACAAGGGTCTATCGTAGACAATCTTTGTAGGCATATAAATATTATTAAAATTAAATCCATATTATAATTTGGACTAAATTTTAAATTCGAGATATATTAGTCCAAATAAATATATGGGCTAATATAATTGAATTAATTGTATAAGTCCAATATAAATAGATTAAATAAATAAATCTTAATCCATTGGGCTGGCCCATTTAGTTGGGCTAAATTGATGAGCCCACTTTATTAGACTCAATATGCCATCTTCCTAGAGGCCCAGTTTGGTGCCACGTGTCAAATGACATGGCGCGCCAAATCAAAAGGAAGAGTCAATAGGATCATGTCACGTGTCAAAATGACAAGGCATGCCAAATCACATTAAAAGGCCAATGAAATCGCGTCACATGTGCAAGCAACATGTTCTGGCCAATCAAATGCGGCCTTGTCACACTTTAATTTGATTGGTCGGAAAGAGTTTGTTCTTATCATAACTCTTCCCCTCCCACAACTATAAATAGGGTTCTTCATAATTCAGAAAAGGCATCAGAAGTGATAACAAGAAGCAAGAGAAAGCTCGTGGATCAAACGTCACAAATTTCTCTACAAGTTTCAAGCTTCAAGCAATCAAGTTCAAGCAAATCAAGTTCAAGCTCAAGAACGAAGAACAAGTCAAGATTCAAGGAGTACGATTTCAAATCAAAGTTCGTGCTAGTTGAATTCAAGATCATCATTCTTGAAAATAAATATAAATTCAAGATCAAGCTCAAGGGCCCTTGAATTTATTTACTATTGAAAAGAAGAATCAGAGGATTCATAGAGATTGTACACTTATATTATTTGAAATCAAATACTACGATTGTTGCAATATTTTTCAGTCTTGATTTAATTTTTTCGACGCAATTTATTGTCTACAAATTATGGCACGCCCAGTGGGACAATATCTACCTCTCATCTAAACTTTTCAATCACTAAAGTTCAAGAACAACGAAATGGCTTCCAAGAAAATCAACTCCAGTTCAACTTCCGCCAAGGCTGCCAATTCCAGGTTCTATGCTGATGTGGAAAACATATTCGAAGTTACCTTTGGAAGCTTCGGACCAGTTACGAGGAGCAAAGAAAGCTCGTTAGGACAACAAGCACCCCAAGTGTCGTCCGCATCTACCCCTGTTTTCAGATCTTCATCCTCAAAAGGATCAATATCTTCCACAAATGCACCCGAAGGAGGAAGCGATGTTGCTGAAAAGATGAAGAAAACTCTTGCTCTGCTTGACCTCTCCGGATCTAAGCACTCTGTTGTGAAGGAAGATGATGACGCTTCAAGTGATGGATCCTCCCCACTTACACCACATAACGTGAGACAATCAAGGATCAATCTGTGTGAAAATCCATGCTACTCCCCATCGTCCATTACAATCATGCAAGCCATAGTGACAAACACTTCATCTGTGGATGAGCAGTTGGCAAACTTGACGGAAGCAATCGCTGGCTTGACCAAGTGCATGCAAAATCAAGATGCTAGAATCGACAAGCTAACAGATAGGGTGGGAATCTTGATGGAAGAAGAATCCACCCACGCACCTGGAAAACTCCCAAAAGTTCAAGAGATTGATCCTCCCCCACGACAAGTTGCATCTACTAAGGAAATTCCAGTCCCTTCAATTCCAATCGATCAACTGAAGTAGTTCATCGAAGGAACTATTAAAAGCAAGTACGAAGTTGCACCAAGTATTCCCTTACATACGCAAAGTCGTACACTGCAAGGATCGATATGTTGAAAATGTCTGCTGGCTATCAACCCCCAAAGTTTCAACAGTTTGATAGTAAAGGCAATCCAATGCAACATGTGGCGCACTTCGTTGAGACATGCAACAACGCTGGGACTTATGGAGATTACCTCGTCATATAGTTTGTCCGCTTGCTAAAAGGAAATGCTTTTGATTGGTATACATACCTCGAGGCAGGATCTATTGATAGCTTGGATCAAGCAGAACAAGAGTTCCTCAATCGCTTTTATAGCACAAGGCGCACTGTGAGCATGGTGGAACTCACAAATACTCGTCAACGGAAGAATGAACCAGTTATCGACTTTATCAATCGTTGGAGGAATGCAAGCCTCAACTGTAAAGACAGGCTTAGTAAAGTTTCTGTCATATAGATGTGCGTCCAAGGTATGCATTGGGTATTGCGGTACATCTTGCAAGGTATCAAGCCTAGCACATTTGAAGAACTTGAAACTCGTGTCCATGACATGGAATTGAGCATGGCCACTGCTGGAAATGAAAGGTTGCCCATCTATGAACCTCGCAAAGGAAACGACAAGCAAGAAGTCAGAAAATGGAGCAAGTTTGTACCAAGATCTGAAAATAAAGAAGTTATGAATGTCAACACATCACCTGTGAAGTTCACGACGAAGGTGAGCAAGAAGCAGAGTATGAAATCCACTTTGTTACAAGATAAGCCAAGTGGAAAGTTGACTCTAAAAGAAATGCAAAAGAAAGAGTACCCATTTCTGGATTCTGATGTGCCAGCTATTTTTGAAGAACTCCTCGAGTTAAATCTCATTGAGCTTCCGTAAATGAAGCAACCAAATGAAGCTGAGAAAATCGATGACCCAAATTACTGCAAATATCATCGACTTGTGAGCCACCCTCTGGAGAAGTGCTTTGTCTTCAAGGACAAAGTTATGGACTTGGCTCGTGAAAAGAAGATCGTGGTTGAAGATGAGAAAGCAAGCGCAAACCAAGTCTCTATAATATTTGACTCATTCAATCCAGACGAATTATGTAGTTCTAAAGAAAGTAAAGATGAAGAATTACTGGAGAACTACAAAGTTGAATACGGCCAACCTAAGGATGATGAAGGTTGTACGTTGGTGACTCGTCGTAGGCTCCACAAAAGGAGCCCACGAAAAGGATCAATGGAACAACCAATGAGGAAAATAATGGTGAAAAGATCTAGGAGATAGAACCTAGTTAAGCATGTAAAGAAAGTGAAAGTGAAGGTGCACCACCCTCAAAAGCCACAACATCCAGTGACCTTGGAGAAGTTTTTACCAATTTGGTTCCGCACAAAGATTTCCCATGGGGGTATTGATGCCTCTTGTTGTCATACTGACGAAGGGAAAGAAAAGAGTGATGACCTACCGTTGGCACCATCTTAGGAAAAGCTTATCGAGTCCACTCCTCAAGATGTTAATGTTTGTAAGGAAAAAGTAACATTCACAAATGACGATCTTCTGCTAGGTGACACGCCTCATAACCGCCCATTGTATCTGGTTGGCTATATGCGTGACGAAAGGGTAAATCGAATTTTCGTTGATGGAGGATCCTCAGTGAACATTTTGCCAATTCGCACTGTGAAAGAACTTGGTATTCCCATGGACAAACTCTCAGAAAGTCGTGTGATGAACCAAGGATTCAACCAAGGAGGGAAAAGAGCCATAGGCGCGATCAGGTTGGGAATCACCATTGAAGATATGCAATCAAGTGCATGGTTGCATGTGATTGATGCGAAGCTTCATATAATGTCTTTCTTGGAAGGCCTTGGATACATGAGAATAAAGTGGTTCCATCTACCTACCATCAATGTTTGAAATACTACGAGGGCGAAGTCGAGAAGAAGATAGTTGCTTATGATGAGCCATTCACCGAGGCAGAGTCACACTTCGCTGATGCAAAGTTCTACTTGAAGAACCGCATTGTGAAGGAGCTAAAATTTGATGATCGCATGAAAATCAAGAATGACGAGCCCATAACCAAAAGAGCTTAGGTGACTATTGGTAAAGCCAAAGCCGTTACTGAGGAGGTACAACCCAACATGAATAAATCTCATAGAGGGGATAGTGCATCTTATGTCAAGAAAGTAAGTCCTAAGCTCCAATATGTCCCTAAAAGGAAGAAAGACGAGGGCGGATCATCTAATCTCCAAACCAACATGCTAAAGGAGTTAACTCTTTCGGTAAAACGAATTGAGGCAGTAAAGTTGTCCTCAAATCCGCTTGCAGGGTTTGTAGCCCAAAATCGTGTGCAGAATGTGGCACTCCCTAAAAAGCGAACAGATGAAGGTTTTGATCCTAACGCTTACAAGCTATTTGCGAAAGCTGGATACAATCCTGATGAGCCGTCAAAGTTAGATAAGCTCCCATCAAAAGCTTTAACGAGGAAACCACGTGAAGGTTTGGGATGCAAGCAACTATCACCAGTGCGCATCTCAATAAGGAGGGCGAATAGCAATTATATCACTATAGAAGACAAATTTGCCGCTTCTAACAGGCCTTCCGTCTTTGACAGACTTAGAAAATCAACTGTGAGAACTTCTGTATTTGAGAGATCGGGTCCATTAAAGAAGGGGAATAAGTTCCAAAGAAATTATCGAAATACAAGAACACCCGCTTCGCCCAAAATTCAGAAGATCTCTAAAGATTTCCAAAGTTTGGTCCCTCTAGAATGGGGCGACAAACAAAAGTCACGGTTTCTTGTGATGAAGTACTGAAAGTGAAGCCATACACTGTGGTCTACACTAAATAACATGATGACGACGAAGAAAGTATGGGTTCTTCGTATCATGTCACTGTACAAAGAGAGAACGGTGTTCCATATTCAATGGAGGATAATGCAGAATTGGAGGATGTTTCACCATGTTATCACATATCCTTCAATGATGGGGACCCTCAAGAAGACTAAGATGCAAAAGATGCTCCGCTGGAACTTGAAGAAGGGGTGAAGGCAATGATTGACGCCTTAAAAGAAGTTAACCTTGGCACTGATGAAGAACCAAGACCTACCTACCTAAGTGCTTTATTAGAAGTTGATGAATAAAGCATTTATATTGAGTTACTCAAGGAGTACATGGATGTCTTTGCTTGGAGCTACAAAGAGATGCCTGGATTGGACCCTAAAGTGGTAGTCCATCACATTGCGGTCAAGAATGGCGCTCGTCCCGTTAAGCAAGCTCAAAGGCGCTTTA
Organism: Nicotiana paniculata; assembly: GCA_005239505.1. Lineage (NCBI taxonomy): Eukaryota > Viridiplantae > Streptophyta > Magnoliopsida > Solanales > Solanaceae > Nicotiana > Nicotiana paniculata. Next base: position 74,773 of record ML353603.1, on the reverse strand, counting down.
GACCAGACTTGGTTCCCTTATTGAAACCGAAGTTAACAAACTCATTGAAGTTGGATTTATTCGGGAAGTTAAATATCCAACATGGGTTTCAAGTATTGTCCCTGTAAGGAAGAAGAATGGCCAGATTCGAGTATGTGTTGACTTCAAGGATCTCAACAATGTGTGTCCCAAATATGAATTCCCGCTTCCTATTCCAGAGCTGATGAACAATGATACTACTGGTTACGAGACAACGTCGTTCATGGACGGTTCGTTGAGCTATAACCAAATTCGCATCGCACCAAAAGATGAAGAGCTTACTACATTCCGTACCCCAAAGGGTATTTATTGCTACAAGGTAATGCCTTTTGGCTTGAAAACGCTGGTGCTACTTACCAAAGGACTATGCAGAATACTTACCAAAGACTTGAGAATGGTATTTGAGTTGCTCTGAAGGTACCAACTTAGGATAAATCCATTGAAATGTTCCTTTGGAGTTACTTCTGGAAAGTTCCTTGGTTTCATTGTCCGGAATCGAGGGATCGAAATTGATCAAGCCAAGGTAGATGCAATTTGAAAATGCTTGAGCCTCGGGATATTCATGAATTAAAAAGTCTTCAAGGAAAGCTAGCATACCTTAGGAGATTCATCTCAAACCTAGCTGGGAGGTGCCAACCATTCAATCGGCTCATGAAGAAGGGTGTTCCTTTCAAGTGGGACCAAGCTTGTAGCAATGCCTTTGAAAGTATCAAAACATACTTGATGAAGCCGCCAGCTTTGGAAGCCCTTATACTTGGAAAGCCATTGATACTATACATTTCAGCACAAGAAAGGTTTGTTTGAGCGATGTTGGCCCAAGAAAATAGTGAGGGGAAAGAAAACTCTCTTTACTACTTGAGCAGGATGATGACACCAAACGAGTTGAAGTATTCACCAATCGAAAAGTTGTGCTTTGCACTAGTCTTCTCAATTCAAAAGTTGAAGCACTACTTTCAAGCTCATGTCGTTCGTTTGGTTTCTAGAGCAAATCTCATCAAGTTCGTGGTGTCAAAACCTGTCCTTAGTGATCGACTAGCAAGGTGGTACCTCCAGTTTCAACAATTTGAAATCGTGTACATCCCTCAAAAGTCTTTAAAAGGACAAGCGTTAGAGGACTTCTTGGCAAATCACCCTATACCTTATGATTAGGAGCTAACTGATGAACTACCTGATGAAAACGCAATGGTCATTGAAGTTCATCCTCCATGGAAGATGTACTTTGATGGTTTTGCGCATCGTGGGGGAGCTGGTGGTGGCATAGTATTTGTCACTCCCCAAGGTGAAGTCTTGCCCTACTTCTTCACCTTGACACAACTCTTTTCCAACAATGTCGTTGAGTATCAAGCATTAATACTTGGGCTTGAAATGGCCGTTGATATGAAGCAATTGCAATTACAAGTCTTTGCAAGACTCCCAGTTAGTGGTCAACCAGCTTTTGGGTAGTTACGAGGTTAGGAAGCCTGAACTACGCCCATATCATGATTACGCTAAAAAGTTAATGGGGTGGCTCGGTGATGTGACTATCCAGCATGTGCCAAGGAAAGAAAATAATAAGGCTGATGCATTAGCTGCCCTAGCTTCATCATTAGCCCTGTCGATCATGCGCCAGTTACCGTCTGCCAAAAATGGGTAGTACCGCCGCCAAATGAGGCTGAAGGTGAAGAAAATTAACTCAAGCATCTTGTTGTTGTTTCTGAAGTTGAGAAAGAAGAATGGCAACAACCCATTATCGACTACTTATACTATGGGATACTTCCTGAAAATTCGAGGAGAAGGACTGAAATCCTTCGTCGTGCACCTTGCTTTCTTTACTACAAAGATACTCTATACAGAAGGTCGTTCAAGGGAGTACTCTTCCGATGCTTAGGGGGAAGAAGAAGCACTCCAAGCTTTGCAAGAGGCATATTTTGGGGTATATGGGTCACACCAGTCAGGACCAAAGCTCCACTTCCATATAAAAAGGATGGGATATTATTGACCGACGATGGCAAAAGATTGCTTGGACTACGCTCGAAGATGCAAGGCTTGTCAATTCCATGTGAATTTTATTCATCAACCTGCTGAAGTGTTGCACCCAACTGTTGCATCCTAGTCATTTGACGCTTGGGGATTGGATGTTATTGGACCACTGCCAAAGTCGTCTGGTGGGAAACTATACATCTTGGTTGCAACTGACTACTTCTCAAAATGGGCCGAAGTTGTTTCTCTTAAGGAGGTAAAGAAAGAAAATGTTGAAAGTTTCATCCGAGTAAATATAATCTACCGCTTTGGCATTCCTCGTTATATAATAACAGATAATGGAAAACCGTTCAATAATAGGTTGATGAACAAGATTTGTGATCTATTTGGCTTCAAGCAACATAACTCTTCAATATACAATGTTGTCGCCAATGGTCTAGCTGAGGCATTCAACAAAACTCTATGCAACCTGCTGAAGAAAGTCGTCTCCAAATCCAAACGATATTGGAATGACCGTATGGAATAAGATCTATGGGCATATAGGAAGACTCACCACACGCCAACGCAAGCAACTCCATATTCACTCGTTTATGGAGTCGAAGCCGTCTTGCCGCTTGAGCGTCAAATACCTTCATTACGACTGGCTATTCAAGAAGGGATCACTGATGAAGAAAATGCTCGACTTCGAGCAGAGTTAGAGGCTCTTGATGAGAAGAGGTAGGAAGCTCAATAGAATCTTGAATGCTATCAAGCTCGATTGTCTCGTGCCTTCAATAAAAGAGTTCGCCCGAGATCCTTTCAAGTAGGAGATCAAGTCCTTGCCATAAGAAGACCCATTATTACGTCTCATAAACCTCTAGGGAAGTTCACTTCAAAGTGGGATGGGCCATATGTCGTGCAAGAAGCTTATTCAAGTTGGGCTTACAAGATGGTTGATGCAGATGACATGAGAATCGGCCCTATCAATGGCAAGTTTCTGAAGAAGTATTATCCTTGAAGTTATTATGCTCCTCGACGCATGAGCCTAAACTGCATGTTCCTATACTCCTGGCCCGCATGAGTCTAAACTGTGTATGGCCCCCCCAAAAAAAAAGCCGCTAGGTTGAAAATCTCGAAAGAGTCGGCCTAGGAAAGAGTTAAGACACAAAAAAAAAGTCTGCTAGGTTGAAAATATCGAAAGAGGAGGCCTAGGCAAAAGTTAGGACATAAAAAAAAGTTCTACCTATTCTGAATTACGGTATGACTTGATCCTCTTCACTGAGGTACATAGGCAGCTTAGAGTTTCATTCTAAGTTCAGTCGCATAAAGTTCAAAAGATACATAATCCCCCAATCGTTGTTCGAAATAAGTACGATGGAATGTAATTCATTCAATCAGTATTTGAAAATCGAGTTGGGATACTATTCTTCTATTAAACTTTGGATCCCATTTGATTTAAAGGGGAAAGCCTCTATGGTAAATTGGTGTCTTTAATGAAATGATTAATATATTTTAGGAGGTTGCCAAGCATTTTCATTGAAGTCCGGGGATCCGTTATGCCTTCACATTTGCCAAACCTTCAAGTTATTTTGGTCTGCCTTCATGACATTTCAAATTCAGTGAGACTTGGACCCAAGATATTTGGTGAGAACGAAGCTATTGAATTTCTGTTTTTGACAATTAAAAAGCTCTTACAATCTCAAGCTTCCACACCAAGATACAAGTATTTTGGTGAAGTCGCGCTAATTTGGAACTGTCGGCATATCAGGAACCAAAGTTGATTTTGAAATATTATCTGAAACTATACTTAAGGCATTAAATTTTTTATTTTGGATATGTTATCTATTTGAAATTTAAGTTTCCAATAGATCAAATGGTTGATGATTTCGACATTCCTACATCAACATACAAAAGTTTGGTGAAGTTGTGCAAATCTGAAATCGTCGCTGCGTCAGATTTTAATATGATTTCGAACCATTGTCTGATTATATCCTTAAGGAATTAGATCTTGCATTTTGTATATTTCATATATGTGCAAGTTAAGGTTTCAAAAAATCAAACGGTTCGTGATTTTGACTTTTCTACACCAAGTATGATTTTTTTGATGAGACTGCACAAATCTGAAATTTTCAACGTGGTGAAATCTAAAGTTGGTTTCAAAATATTATCTGGGTCGATTCTGAAGGTGTTTGATTCTAAGTTTCGGATATGTTTTATATATTGAAGTCTAATTTTCGAGAAATCAAATGGTTCGTTATTTAGACTCTCCTACAACGAGATATGAATCTTTCGTTACGAGTACGAAAAGCTGAAAATTATGCGACCAAGATAAATGTCGGGCAATATAAAGCAAAAGAGAAGCAATCTTATTTAATATGAAATAAATATCCACTAGTACAATCTAACATAAAGATAAAAGGAAAGATAATGCTAATTTCCTAATCTAAACAAAACTTGTAGTTGATCAATTCTTGACAACTAGTCTCCATGTTCTTCTTCTTCTCCTCCAAATTGACCGAATCTTCATCAGTCAGCAAATTTACGTCATCATATGAAGAGACCTCAGTCTCGGCAGCTAAAAATTTTGTCTGAATCTCTTCAACCTCCTTTTGAGTTGCTTCTATAACACCTTCGAGGTTCTCCCTATCTTGTTGTAATGTCTGCAACTTCTTCACTACTATCTTCAGTTACTTTTCACTAGGGGAAACTTTCTTGACTTTCTCACTTGCTTCAAGCTTGAACGACTCGAGACGCTCTTTAGCTTTAGAAATCAGCTCTAGCTTCTCATCTTCACTCGTTTTATCAGCCATGTTGGATCGCTCTTGGTCATATGACGCGGCAAGCTCAAAAAGAAAATCCAGTAAACTCTCTAATGGAGAAAGATTCAAAATATTCGTCTTCTTCATGTCCTCGAAAATCTCAATAATTTGCTCCCTGTAAGATGAGAGCAATTCTGCACGAGTTTTGGAGAGTCTATTACAAATGTCCTTCCAAAGTCCCAAGATGAATTCCTTTTTGCGATTAAAAACAATGATCTTTCCTTCAAAATGGATACTGTTGTATTCGTCATTGGTGGAATGCGAGTTATCTCATTTGGAGTTTGTCTTTTTAGGGCTTCGTCATGAGGAAGAGATGATGCTTTTGAAGACGACTTCATTTTAGATGTAGTCCCTCTAATAGATTCATTACTCACTTGCGACTTATCATGTGATGATACCACCGGATGCCCGATGGCATTTAACTGCATAAGGAAAATGCAAAGAAAGTGATTTTTTTTTTGTAGAGGTATTCGTTCAATTAAAAAAATAAAAAAGGAAAGGACAAGGTGATTGTATTTTTACCTCCTTGTTACAAGCTGTATGCGTTCTTGAGTGACTATCAACACTTGGAACCTTTACGATCTCTAATTCCTTTTCCAATTTTGATCTTCATTTGTACTCTGGCTTGTATCTTGAGGAACTTGCGTGCTAAATGGAAGAACTAGAATGTGCTTCTCTATATCTGTTGAAGTGCACACCACCTCTTTCAAAGCTGCCTTTGAGAATTTAAGCTTCATTTTCTTATGTTGTGTAACTACTTTTGGGACTGGAGTAGGTGGCTCTTTAACTTTTGGGAGCGTTTTTCCAACACCTTGATCTTCACCTCCCAAAGGAGTAGTAGACTTTAGCCCAACATTGTCTACCAAAGCTTGTAAATTATTCTCGAGAAACTTCCCATGCGCTTTCTCCCACCAAGACATATAATTGGTGGAGAAAGGTTTCTCTACAGGAACCCCTGTTGGGGGAAAAACCGCATGTGACATAGACCGATACAGTGTGTAAATCCTCCAAAATCTGAGTCCTTCATCTAGAGAGGCATTACAGATATCATTCTACAAAAAACCAAGGACGTTCTGGTAAAACCCAAATTAACGACCAAACTGATGCGGGCTATATGGCTCGATGATGAATGAGTTACCACACCTCAAAGTAAGGTAATTAAAACATAAGCTCATGAAGTAATTTGATTCCAACTCTTAAGGGGAATTTTTATCCACATAATAATAAGGACGAGAACTGGTTTACATTCTTGGTGTCCAAACTATATCCTCCTCAGTGTGGATGCGTTTTCTCGCATCCTTCTCATCAAAGTACCTTGCATCTCCCTATCCTGAGTATGCTACCATCAAAGGGACAAACGGACCCTTAGCAAGTGGATAATGGATTTTGAAGTAATGTGCAAGACATCCGTAAACATAAAGAATGGGAAAACAAATTTTGACCTGATCAAGTTGGGAAGAACATGAAATCTTATTCAAATCATAATAACTCGCCAAAACAGGGACCGCAAGGCTAATCTTTCGCCCGCCTGCCATCGTGCTTGCCATCTTAAAAGTCTCGGGACGAATGAAGTTTTCTGCCTTGGGAAACACAAAGGCACGTAGCTAAATTGATAAGAATGTTGCTACATAAATTTCATCTTTCTTGTCAGCCCTCACCCTAAGCTTGGAGAATATAACTTCTTGATCACTCGACCACCTCGTTGTCTCGGGAATAACTCCGTTAGGATTATGTGTCGACTTTAGGCGCACAGATTTCTTTTTCATACGCAGTGGGGCAGGTTTATATATTAAAATTTTGTTATACCAAAAAATTTTCCACTTGCTGAAGGAGACCTTTTGGTTAGCACTTGTGCCTTACTTAAGATGATGAAAGGAAGCAAATAAATACTCGCAATATCGAGGGATAAATATTATCTGTTTTTCGTCTAAACCGATAGGTTCTCTTGTCTCAGGTACCACTTTTTCATATGGAGAACCCGCAATGGGCAAACCTCCAAGGATATGTAAGTCCCAAAGAGAGATAGATAGTTCTCCAGCTGATGTAAGAAGCGTGTTCGTCTTGGGGCACCAAGCCTCACAAAATGCTTGCAAAATGTTAGAGTTTCGATCATAAGTGAAAAGTGAGGCATAGACAGCATCATAAATCTTTGTTGTACTCAGGGTTTGTTGGCTTCCACCAAGTACATCTTCAGCCTATTCCCAATATCCTGGAATATGACGATACTCGCCCTCAATTATTGTTTTGTTCCCCCAACATACTTCGCCTTGAATTATGCGGCGTCCTAAGTTCGGAAAGGTGCTAGCAATGTTTACGTGGCGATGGATTGGCACTTAGATAGACCACATCTTGGACAATGGATTAGAAGTTGACTTGTGCTCCAAGGTCCAGTTTTCTACATAAAGGGAGTTCCTCAAAGAAGGTCATGAGGCTGCATACCCAGATTGTGGGGTGTGAACCAAAAGCTTGGTTTGTTCTATGCCATCTTCAGTCTGGATTATGAGATATCTGAGTTTGGAGGAAGGAGAGGTATAGTCTCTGAAATTTTCCATCTCTTCGGGCTGCAAAAAAAAAAATTTCATCAAAAACCAAATCAAGAATATTAGAATGGGCACAAAGGTCTAAATGGATTAAATGGTATCCGATAGTCCAACCACATTGAGAGTAATCTCTCCGGTACTCAGGCCACTTTGAGAGTAATCTCTCCGGTAGTCAGGCCACATTGAGAGTAATCTCTCTGGTACTCGGGCCACATTGAGAGTAATCAATCCGGTAGTCGGGTCATTTTGAGAGTAATCTCTCTGGTAGTAGGGCCACATTGAGAGTAATCTCTCCGGCAGTCGGTCCACGTTGAGAGCAATCTCTTCGGTAGTCGGACCACGTTGAGAGTAATCTCTCTGATAGTTAGGTCATTTTGAGAGTAATCTCTCCGGTAGTCGAGGCCACATTGAGAGTAATCTCTCCGGTAGTCGGGTCATGAGAGTAATCTCTCCGATATTCGGGCAAGATGAGTACCCATCCCTTCACATCCCAAAATTATCTTCTTCATGCGTGGATCATCTTATTAAACAAGAACACACCTTTCTTGTTTGACTTACAAAAAAGAAGAAAAAAAAAAAGGAAAAAAAACAACAAAGGAAAATGCAAAAGGAAAAAAAAAAGGAGGGATTTACCTTCACCGTGCTCTTGCTCTATGAATTGTCAAAAGGGCCCAGCAAATTAATACCTTCGAGTTAAAGAACATGATCAATTTATAGAGATACCAAAGAGAGTGCTGACAAGGTGTCTTTCGATGTGGGATTGGTTGAAAAGACGGCTAGAACAATTAATTTCCATCATGTATTGGAGCACTATAATTCTATTCCTACTCAAACTTAAATAATACTACTTGTGCATAACGAGCCTGTATTTTAACAATTCTACTTGGAGAATGAAATATCAACTCAAAGAAAGACGACAATGTTATAGGGATTAAGTATGCTGATCATGGATAGCCACGTAACTCAGTAGTGTAAATTGCTATGTCAAATGGAATGAAAGCTTTTCTTTAATGCAAAGAATGAAAAGGTGTTTTCATAAGTTTATCCTACATGATGACTAATGTTTGGTCATTATGTATTTGTATACATGCCATTATAATATGGTAATTATTTTCTTCACTCAAGGAAAGAGAAAGTTCAACTCCTCATACTTCAAGCACAATCTTTGGGTCTCGATTAGTCTACACTTCGATAAGTCTTGAAGTAGGGGGTATTTCTAGGCATATAAATATTATTAAAATAAAATTTATAAAATAATTTGGACTATATTTTAAATTCGAGATATATTAGTCCAAATAAATATATGGGCTAATATAATTGAATTAATTATATAAGTCCAATATAAATAGATTAAATAAATAAGTCTTAATCCATTAGGCTAGCTCATTTAGTTGGGCTAAATTGATGAGCCTACTTTATTAGACCCAATATGCCATCTTCCTAAAGGCCCAGTTTGGTGCCACGTGTCAAATGACGTGGCGCACCAAATCAAACGGAAGAGACAGTAGGATCATGCCACGTGTCAAAATGACAAGGCATCCAAATCACATTAAAAGGCCAATGAAATCGCGCCACATGTGCAAGTGACATGTTCTGGCCAATCAAATGCGCCCTTGTCACACTTCAAATTGATTGGTCGGAAAGAATTTGTTCTTATCATAACTCTTCCCTCCCACAACTATAAATAGGGGTCTTCATAATTCAGAAAAGGCACAAGAAGTGATAACAAGAAGCAAGAGAGCTCGTGGATCAAACGCCGCAAATTTCTCTACAAGTTTCAAGCTTCAAGCAATCAAGTTCAAGCTCACGAACGAAGAACAAGTCAAGATTCAAGGAGTACGAGTTCAAATCAAAGTTCGTGCTAGTTGAATTCAAGATCATCGTTCGTGGAAACAAATATAGATTCAAGATCAAGATCAAGGGCCCTTGAATTTATTTACTATTGAAAAGAAGAATCAGAGGATTCATAGAGATTGTACACTCATATTATTTGAAATCAAATACTACGATTGTTGCTATATTTTTTAGTCTTGATTTAATTTTCTCAACACAATTTATTGTCTACAACCTTATCCTGCATTTCTGCAATATAAAACAATTTTGCTATGTCTTATGCTTTCTAGAGTGGTTGTCTTTAAGAAATCTATACATTCAAAAAATATATGAAACTTACTAATACTTTTTGTTTGCACATGCATAATGTTGACGTGAGATGTACTCCCCCGTGCACTTTTACTTGTCACATTTCGTTTTTCGAGAGTCAATTTAACTCATTATTAAAGCTAAATAACGTTAGATTTTCTTAACGGTCTAAAATTAAAAATTAGATATTCCGAAACTATATGAAAAGTATTACAATTTATAATTTTTCTCATATCAATAAGCTGAAAAAATATATTTTAAAACGTTGGTCAAAATTTATGTAATTTGACTCTCAGAAAGCAAAACATGAAGACTCATATATCTGTCTTCCACTTGTTTGGAGTTGATGCGTTTAAGATCTAACATTAACTTTTTGCTACATATGGCTAATAGCCTAATACCAAAACCACATTCCGCGGCCCAATTCCAACCTCATATGGGCTAGCTTCCACGGCCTGATTCCGACCTCAGAGCATCACTATCCTTGTTACACAAATAGCCGATCAGATTCACTATTTACTTTTTAAATATTATACATATATTATACATCTAGCGGCTATTTTTAGTTTAAGAAAGTAGATGAGCAGCTCTTTGGGTTAATTCTTCTATTTTATAGCACCAACATTAATGTCAAACCAGACATAGCAAAATGATTTTAAGAGCTGATTTCATTATTTTTTTAAAAAATTCTTTAGTTTTTTGTCATAACTAACTGGAGTTTAGATCAATGCCATTTCCATACTCGGGTATTCACAAGGTATATAAATCATATACAGTCATGTCATACAACTATTATTTCATAGTAATAACAAAACATCCTTATACAAGACAACAATACAAAATGGCATCTTCCACTAACTAATTTCCAGGATCAGGATGTACATACATTTTAAGAACTTCACTACACCAAAAAAGCAAAAAACAGATAGAAGCTAATGAACCAGAGAAGTAATTTTTTTTTTGTATACCTTTAAGCCTGAACTGGCCAATAGGAAATTCCAAAGTGTGAATACCTCACTGAGAGTGGCAATGAAGCAAAATGAGAATCTGTAACTCATTATCTACAGTATTCGAGTCAACGTGCCTTCCGATCTTATTAGTGGACTCGTCAAAGAAATGGCATACGTAGCGTGCAAGCTGCAGGCTAATAGCCACTCTTTCCTTTAGAAGAAAAGAATCGGCTGAAACCACGAGATTGTTTTTCAGGTGTAGGACCAGAAGATGAAGAAGAGCCAGACTTGGTAGGCCGGTGCTTAGGAGACTTTGAGCTGATTGGTGATCTCAATGGATTGTTTAAATCAGAGTCTGATGGACTATACGGCACATTGTATATATCCACCGGAGGGGACTCGGCCAAATCATTTTCATGCAAGTTCATGCCGGTGGTTGTCGGTTCTTCTCGAAAGCCCTCACCTTTTGAACTTCTATCGATGTATGGAGACCCCATAAACTCCGTCTGAGGACGCAAGGAGTTCAACTGTTTTCCAAGGAGAAATATGGTTTCTTGACACTCGGCCAGCTTCTCTGCTGCAGCTGCTAACTCTTTCTCCTGGAGAAAATCGAGAGATCATCTTCTTCAGACACTTACTTTCGATAGAAAAGGGCATCAATCAAGTTAGTACAAGGATGCTAACACCAAATATATATACCAACTTGTTTCAATTACTCAAAGGTTTAACATAAAACTTTGCTGAAACCCAACAAATTATGTGGTAGGTTGATCAATCATTGATCACCTATTTAACAGTCTAAAGTGGAGTTTATTCAGTAAAGTAAGAAAGCAAAGGGGTTCCAGAAAGTGAAGACTCACTAGCAGCACAATTAGGAGCTTAGGATTCAATTATACAAACAGCTTGGTGAAACTCAGGTGCCCAAGAACACCAAGAACATTGATTTAGAACCTTCTAAAAGCATCCAATTTTATTATCTATCACTGAAAGAAAACTTAGAGAAATGGAGCAAACTAAAAAGAGAATCTATTTTCAAGCATCTCGATACAACCCCAAAGAACAGAGGTAGATGCTATTTCCAAATTCAGTTGTGTAGCACCACTACCACGGAAATTCAATTGTTTTTAATTGGATTAACATGAAACTAGACTAAATATTAGAGGAAAAACGAGAAGCACAATCTTTTTTCCCAATATGCTGTAAACTACTAGTATAAAATACATCACTACAATGGATTGGATTGATCACTCAAATAGGAGCACAAAAGCTACCTGGTTGTTCTTGGCATCAGGATCAGCAGCTGGACAACTCTCAATCCTGATTCAAATAGAAAAAAGATAATTAAGTACAGTTAAAGTGCAACTTGACATAACTTTCAATCGACATTTAACTTGCTATATTTCTGTATAGCCAACTCTGTGGGGGAAAAATACTTGTGAGTAGAAACCATGAAAAATAAAGTTTACAGGACATTATCAAATACTTTAACATGAAACAAGACGTTGAAAAGACCAAAAAATAAATTCTACAACAACAACAACAACGACGACGACGACGACCCAGTTAAATCCCACAAGTGGGACTGCGAAGGGTAGTGTGTACGCACACTTTACCTCTACCCCGAGGGGGTAGAGAGACTGTTTCCAGTAGACCCTCGGCTCAACAAAAAATAAATTTTACAGAAGATCAAAATCCAGATTATCCATTTCCATCTTTGGACCCATTGACCCAACCAGTGGGGCATGCTTTTGACGTGCTGCTAGCAGGATGCAACTTACGAGCTGGTCAGGGACAGGTCCTGGTCACTCTTTCAATGACATGCCTTTTGTGGTGGCACGGGAACCACTAAATGGGGACAGTTAATCCCGTACCATAACGTATCTGAAATAGTAAATAAGCAGTGGCTAGCAAGCAGTTTAGTCCTACATCCTTTATATAGCCAGCAAAATCTTTCCGATGCATGAAGCCTTTAAGTAAAGTAGAGATTAGTAGCTACTTTCACACTAAAACAAAACATTCGATGGGATGAAACATAATGTAATAACATTAAAAGCTGGCCTAAGATTATAAGATCTGACACCAGGGCCAATGTGGAACAAGAACCACTAACCTTTGCAGTTGTTCTTCGAGATCCTTGCATCTGTCTAAAGCTTCCTTGTGACTCTTTTTTTCCTCTTGAAGCTCGTTATCAAGATTTTCTATCGTCGCCTGAAGACGGTTTACTTCAGTTTGCAACTCCTCAGTCCGAGTTTCGAGTGAATTATATGACTCTGCCATGCATTTGAGCTGAGTTTCGGCCAAACTGTTTGCCTTTTGAGCAGATACCAGTTGTGACTTCACCTCTGCTAGAAGCTGCTCCGTTTCAGTCAATTGGGATTTAGTGTTTTCCAAGTTCTCAGAATATCTAGCAAGATCAAGAACCATATCCTCTTTCTCCAGTTTCAATTGTTCAAACTCCTCCAATGAGCACTTCAAAGAGGTTGATGTTGATTCCGAAGTGGGAACGAGACTTCCTTCATGAGGAATGTCTGGATCAGAAGTGGAATCAGAAAAATGAGCACAACCATTTGCGTATCCCTCCTCTCCTGAATGCGGAAGACCTTTATTTTCTGGTAAAGCAACCTTGTCTATGCAATCAGATGTACTTATTTCTGTTTCAGAATTCTTGTAGCCGAGGATATTGAAGTGTAGTTCGCTCGCATTACTCAGTACACGAGAGAGATCAACGACAAAATTCACCATACTTAACCTGCTGCTTATTACTGCTGCATAAGTGGAAGAGAAATCATCCAATTTTTCATTGATTCCACTTCCGTCTGGAGCTGTTCCCTCAACAGCCTTTGCTTCTTTGCCCAGAAAGAGTACAAAGTCATGAATTTGAGAAATAGCATCAGCTAATTCTTTGCTAATACCATTGACTGTCTCATTGCATGGCTTACTATCATGTGAAACAGGAATTTCCTTTTCTATGCTTGCATCACCATCATCAGGAGAGGGATAAGATTCAGTTGCAGTATCAGAGCAAATATTAGTCTCAACAATGCTACTAGCTGATTGTGGTAGGATGGTGTCGCCCATTTCCTGTAAAATCTGTCTGAGATCCTCTTGAATTCTTTGAACGTCAGCTTCCTTAGACAAAGACTCCAAAACTATTGAAATTCTTGATTGGAGCTTCATGAATATGGATGCATCTGAAACAGATAGACGACTCGGTGTTGATACTTCCTCTTTGGGAGATGCTTGATTTCCTGATATATGTGTCTCGTTATGTTCTTTCAGCGGAGAAGAGGTGTCAACTTTTGTAGTTTCGGGTCTTGAATTATCATCTGGACTTGAAACTGCTCCATTTGTGCCACTGGACTGATAAGCTAATTTCTCCATCTCCAAAAAATCATCCATGAGATCCAGGTGACTTGCACTTTCAGATTTATGCGGACTGTCAAAGTTCTTTTCCTTCTTATGGGAGAGCTCAGCCATCGATGATGTCGTCCATGACCCAGCACAACTAGCATTATCATCATTTACATCTTCAGTAGGCAACCAAACTGTGGACTTTGGTGGGCTCTTCTGTTCAACATTAGCCTGCAGCTGTGCTTCCAAACTTTGAAGCTTGCTCTCCGTCTTTGCACAAATACTCCTGGAGGCCTGTAATTCACTGTTCCGGTGTGCCAAAGCTTCTTTCAACATCTTTGTTTCCTCCTCCATTGCCAGAAGGCGCTCGGTGAGTAGATCATTCTCTTTATGGTATTTCTGCACAGTATCGAATGAAAAATCTGGAAAACTGGAGAACTGTGGACTAGAAGGCCTTCCTTGAGATTTCTTCACACGGCTCTCCCCATAATCTCGACCCAAACTCTCAACTTCAAGCTTCATCTGGGCCAAGGCTGCAGGCCCAGGTAACTTCTTCCGGACAAGACCACGTAATCTCTGACACTCTGCTTCCAGTTTCGCAATTTTCTTTACTCCCTCCAGGTGTTGCTTGTTTGCTACTTCTGCAGACCGTACACTCATATTTTTCTCCTCGTTACGAATTTCTAGCTCCTTTGAGGCAATATGGAGTTCATATTTCAGAGAATGTATTTCTTTTTCACATGACTCAACATTGCTTTTGAACATCTCTATTTCTGCTTCAGCTTGGGATTTTTCTTCACTGAGCTTTATCACCATGCTAGAACGCTCCTGCAAAGACCTCGAAAGTGCAGAATTTTCTGCTGCAGACCTGAGTAACTCTTGGTCCAAGTCAACTATCTTTGCTTCAAACTCAAGCTTCATTTTGTCAAACTGTTTGGTTTTGCTGAGAATCACATCATGCAGCTTCTGTTCATGCTCTTCTTTCAAATTTCGTATCTGCCGCATGCACTCCTTGAGTGCACCATCCAAATGTGATGCCCGGTCTTCAGCAGTAAGCTTCAAAAGAGTGACCGATTCTAGGTGATTTTTAAGTGTCGCGGCTTCTGACTCCGCCTTCTCCCAACCTGTCCAAAGAGATGTTGTCAATAAAGGAACTCAATACTAACTTGCTTAATACTTGTAGCAAAAAAAAAACACAAGTCAAGAAGTAACATCACCTGAGACAGCTTCTTCAGCAACTTTAGCATGTTGCTTTACCAAGTTCTCCTTATTAGTCATTTCTGTCTGCGCAGCAGACAATTTTTCATTCAAATCCTTGTTTTCATCCTCTAAGCTCTTCACTTGCTCCTCGAAAGAGTTGGCTTGATCCTCCAAAGATTTAACGTGATCCTCCAAAGACTTAACATGATCCTCCAAAGACTTAACTTGATCCTCCAGTCCAGTCAAATGTGAATAAGATTCAACAGAAATTTGCACATATTTTGGTTTCTTGTAGTTATCCGGTTTACCCTGAAATATAGTGGAAATCAAAACATAAACAAAAATAAGACAAATTGCATGAAGCTTTCTCATAAAGTATCATTGTAAAAACAATTTGGTGATTCATTTACCAAATTGAAAACTATGACACATATATAGATAAACTTCTACTTAAAGCTATAAGCCTCAGAATATAGATAAATGTAGTTGTTTGCTAATAATGACCAAATTAAGCAGCAAACTTTTTGTATAACTCCTCGTATGTTAAAGATCAACACGAAAGCCTTGTTGTATATGCAAGAAAAGGGAAATTACTAGGTCAAGGAACAAGAAGACACACCAGAAGAAAAAAGAAATTGACATGCACATACTAAACCTTAGTCCCAAACAAGTTGGGGTTGGCTGCATGAATCCTCACTGATCATTTTACTACATATTTTTTTGAATTATATAGATATCAACTAACACACCTGAGATTCAGTTGAATCTGAAGGGGCAGATGCTGACTCCACTGTAAGAGCTGCAGGTTTCTCACTTGCCGTCTTATCTGATGATTTCTTCTTCCACGGCCAACTCCTTCGATCCATTGTAGACTGTTGGACAAGGAAAATGTTGGCTGAATTCAGTTAACGAATTATAGAAAGAAGGGAAAAGAGAACTATCATAAATGAAGAGCACAAAATGCATCACAACGCTTGACAAGCGATACCACAGGCAGCAGCTTCAATAGTGGCGGAAACATGATGTCCCAACTAGTACGTAAACTTTAAAACTCATAAATCCTATATTTCAGGAACAATATAAGCTGTATTCAGAAATTGTCCTCCTAATTCACTGATAATAAGAAACATACAGGAATATGCCACCTTCACTAGCTCAGAACATATAAGAAATGTTGGTATACCTTGAAATTTCGGACTAAATTGGAACAAGAATTAGTCAAAGATTAAGCACAAAAGGATGAAACTGAGAATTAGTAAGTGCAGGATTATTATAACCTCGTAAGATACAGCTCCGGTGCACTTTTAATGCAAGCAAAATCAGAGTAGACAGAGCTGATAGGTAATAGGAGATTTTTACAAGCAAATAAGCATAGTAATACAAGAATCTGGCACCTGAAAGATCCCAAATAGGTAAAATCAGAAGTTCAATGAGAAACTAAGAATCAATGTGATACTCATATATTAATGAAAATATTCACATCAAATGCTGGTGATTGCATTTCCATAACAAAGCCAATTATTAAGGCACAAAACTACCCAAGAAAATATAAAATAGGCAAACAGGAGTAGTTAAAGATAATGACAGACCACCTTAAACAACAAAAAAACTAAACATAAATATCACATTCCCATACTCTAACAAAATGAACACCAAAACAAGAATAAATATTACGAAACTAGGCACCTTATCACCTACATTGCTACAATATGATTCATTCCTTAATAATCTTTTCCCCCTTAGAACCAATACACATTGACATCCCCCCCCCCCCTCCACACACCCCAGAAGATTAAAAATTTCACGCCCCTTATTGCAAAGAATCTTTAACCAATGAACTGCACAAGCAGAGCAAAGCTTCAAGAATCATAATAAAGCTCATATTTTAATACCAAATTTTAAAAAGCCACATACCCAAAACAAAGAGGACATATTACAAACTGTCTATAATTGCAAAAAAACCCATAAAAATCAAATCTTGGAACTGAATTTAGAGGGAAAAAAGGAATTTACAATTTGTCTACAAAACATGTAACTAAAAAGCAATGAATCCCAGAAATACAACCCCAAAAATGGGTATTGAAATCGAAGTAAACCCACCGACAGAAACAGAGGTAAATGACAAGTTCATAGAAGCAAAAAAAAGGAGAAAAAGAAGGAAGAGATTCAAATGAAAACAAAATTAAAAAGCATTGCGTTAGCAACACAAAAAACCAAGCTAAATGGAAACAAAAACAACACAAAAAGATAACTTTTTTTAAAGTCTCATTGACACCATCATCATCTTAAGAGCAAATGTAACGGAAACAAAAAGATCAGAAATTCCGCAAAAAAAAAAAAAAAATAACTTACCAACTAGCAATGCAGCTCTAGAAAAGAACAAGAACACTATGCCCCAGTTGATATTTAGTTAAATTTTTAGGATCTAGTTAGTTTTAAGTCTACAATTTGAGTTGTTGAAAAATAAAATTTCAGTCTTTTTTAGTCCAAGTTTTAGAGAGAGAGAGAGGGAGTTTTTTTAGAGAAAGAAAATAAGATCGCCGGAGGTGAAGTGAAGGTGGTGTTGGTGGGGGGAAAGAGGGGTTAATAAAAATTATTCAACATTAGGTGTCACTTAAAAGGGAAGACGTTGGAAAACTCCAAAAAATATTTTAAATGAAAAAAATTGTAAAGTTCAATAAATGAAAATAACCAAAATTATTATCTCCCGTTATTTTATGTCTGAGGTAGAATCTGGATAGATAGAAGTAAAATAAATACTAGTAGGAGATGACAGTTCATAAGACAAGGTTTCTTTTTCTTTTCTATTTTTCCTTTTTAATTTCGCTTAAAAGACAAGTTTGCCCTGAATATTTTAAGCATTCAATTACATTAATCTGATATTTTTCATATTAAGTTTTTAACCGGTATAATATATTTGTCACATTTTATGCAACAGGATTCTGGCACGAAAAAAGTTTTCTTTATACATTGTCAATGTATATTTCGATTTTAATAACTTCTAAACTTATACCAAATTAATCGTGGAAGGAGTTTATTAATGTCGTGAAGGAGATATGATATTTGTATCAAATCAATAAATTAATGAATGTGAAGTATAAGTCTTGCATATAGATTTTTATCACGTTAAATGATCCAAAAAAATTTATCTCTTTGTAATTTTTACCTCTTAAATTCAATTACTTATTTTAGTATGGACACAAAATGTGAAAAAAAGTAAAAGCAGGCTTGTGGCAGAAGCAAATGGGGTTGAGCCATCTTGGGTGCTCTGTCTATTACTATGAGGGTAATTATTCTTTTTAAAATGACAATTCACTAATATCATGAATAATATTATTTGAACTACGTCATTCGGCTCGCGCACAAGCCAGCTCTTTTATGTTATGAAATAATTGAGGTTATTGATGGGTTGGTTACGTAGAGTCAACAATTAGCTAGCAGATTTCATCCCGCAATTAGAAGACATGATTCGGATTCGCATCGTATAGGTTTATGGTATTTTTCTGTTTCAACTACTCAAATTGAATATGTATGATTAAGAATATATGAATCTCAACAATCTCATTACATCATTTAGTGATCTTAGGTAAGTATATTTAACATGTCCATAATTTTATTTATTGATTTACTCGATTAATCCATGATTTTATTTATTTAACATATATTTATTGACTACTCTAGGCCTAGGAAGTATAATTTTAAGGAAAAAGAAATAGAGTGTTTCTTAGCTAAACCAACTTCTATGTTTCTTTTGTTAATTTCCTTTTCTTGAAAGAGTAATATTTCCTAAAAAGGGATAAGTTTAAAAGAATAAATTTACTCATCTTCATGCACAATATATATATATATACACAAGCCACAATTCTATGTATCAATAAATTTGTATTGAAAAGTTTAAGGTCATGTCGCACTTATTGGATTCTTTTGTCATCTAACTTTATTCTTTAATTATACTTTGACTTGTACATACTATAAACCAAGTGCTAGAGCCTATAAACTAGCTAGCTTAGCTGAAATAAGTACTCATTAAAATAAATAAATAAATAAATAAAAGGAAAGACACTGATAAAAATAATAATTTCTACATGTTGATGAAATAGGAGACCTCTTGTAAAAGATTGTGGCTTTTAAATAATCACTATAATTTCTTTTTTCCGTTTTAAAAGGCAAAAGTATAGTCAAATGCGTGAAGTTAAAGTCTTTCCCAAAGCAATCCAAATAAGCCTAATGATTCATTTATACAGTAACTCTCATTAGTTTTCTAGGAATAAAGTTAAATGTTAACATTTCACTAAATTGACAAAAAAGGATATTAATATAGTAATGATTTAAGAAGGAATGCAAGATATTGTTGCCCTACAAATATTGTTTTATTTGCCACTCAAATTGTATCTTGTTTTGACTCCCCAAAAATTTGTATCTCGTCTTATTATGTTGTATATTATTTTAACGAGTTTTGGACTAGTTGCTTAATTAATAATAATTGTTTTAAACATAACTAGGAAATAAATGAAACCACAAGAATTATTACTAGCCAATATTAAATGCTCAAATCAATGTAGTACTAAAATATTAATTTTTTTATGATCTCAATATGTCAACTTTCTTTTTATTATCAACACAAATTATTAGTATAATGTTGGTTGTTTTATTGATCGTCAATCAGATTGTTGATAGTTTAACATTGCTTTTCTCATCTTATTTTTCTTTTCCACAAGCAATGCCGTTATTGGGTTAACGCTATAACGGAAATTTTTAGATTAAAAGATATTTTTTGTACCCATTTTTTTATAATTTTCTATTATTAGTCGGTTCTCATAAATAGAAATAATGCTCTCAAAGAAATAAAGAAGGGTGAAAAAGGGAAATTTAATACTACTCTCTACGGTTCACAATAAGTGATTTTTTTTTTCTTTTCACATAGATTAAAAAATTCACCTTCTAACATTAATTAGAAATGAAATTGATCATATTAACATTTACTATCTCTTCACATAAACACTCCTAACACATACAACAATATTATTTACTCCAACGATAATATAAAAAAAAAATTAATTTATTCTTAAAATTTAAAAAGATTACTTATTATATATCATAAAAAAAAAGGCACAAAATCACTTATGGCAATTCCATAGTTGTGGGTGTAAATTAGATTTGAGGAAATGTGGGGTGTAATAAAGAGGACATATCTGTCGTTTTCAAGCAATTGAAAGGGTCATTTTCGACCACTTGAGAAAAATGAAAGTTAAGGCATAAAAATAACCAAACAGCTGCATTGGATACAGTACATAAAAGCCACTCCCACATGAGTGCAAATTGATTTTCCTATGGGGGGAAAGTGAGGATGTAGATGCGGTGCTTCTTTTTAAGCTTTTTTATTTATTTATTTACTTCTCCAATATTTATAGTTTCCAAAACATTAGCCATAAACTTTATTTCTAAGCATTTCTTTTTTTAATTATCTTCACTGAAAAACAAAGGAACAAGCTCGACCTGACAATTTTTCACTAATTGAATTAATAAAAGTGATTCTCATATGTAATTTTTTTCATACTCTCTCCGTCCACTTTTACTTGACAGATATACTAAAAATAGATTTTCATTTTTATTTATCACTTTACGCATATTAAGAGAAGACAATTTTTTTTCTTCTTGTTATACCCATAGTATTTATTACTCATTTCAAATTATTTTCTCAAATCCAATAAAATATGCATCAATTAATATGTGTATCATGGTAAATTATGCACTTCATTATTATTTTTTAAGGACGTAAAAAGTCAAAACGTGTCAAGTAAAAATGAATGGAGGGAGTAAGTATTTTTCACTTTCTGTTACTATAAGTAATTGACGGTTTTGGAAAGAATCTTGACACAATAATAAATATTGTCTGTAATACAATATTTGCCGTCAATATAGGTCGCCGGTGAAGTTGTCTTGGAGCAAAGGTAAAACTATCGATTACTGGTTTGAGAAAAACAGCCACAAATATTTGTATTAAGATTAGTTGTCTATATTAATACCCTTAATTGAGACACGATACTTTTTAAAACCCCACGTGAACGCAAAATACCTTGTACACCGTACTGCATTTTGACATCTCTTGAAAATTTTGTCATGACTATGATACTTCAATGTTCTCAATTGCATGATTGATCTAGACTTAATTATAACAATTGGACCACACCAAAAAAAAAAAACAGCAGTAATGAGAAATGATGAAAAATGAGTAGCTCCTTATTGTGGATTCGTGACATCCAGGAAATGTGCAAAAAAGGAATTACAAACCCATAAATAATTATTTTTTGATTACTTTTGGATTTTCCATATTTGTACAATTTTTATCTTCGTAGCCACTGGTTGATATTAAACCTTGTTTGGAAAATTTTAATGACTATTATTACCAAGCTTAGTTGCTTACATATTCAGGTGTTCAAACGTAATCTAGCTATAAATCATGTTTCAAGATTTGGTTATAAATCAAGAGTAACTTTTTTAAGGATAAAAAAAAGGAAAAAGCAAAAGCATGTAGTAAAAAAAAAATCCGTGCGACTTTTGCCAATTCTTTAATTTCTGTAACTAGTAATGTTCATAAAGTTTGAAACTACTGTGCTCCAACCAAAGGTAAATTTAAATCATACTCAAATAATAAGGGTTAATTTTGGATCTTTATTCTCGAAAAAATTGAACAAGTGGAATCCATTCATTTTTGCCTGAAGTATCCTAAATGGCCAAGGCAAATACGACACAATTTGATAATAACAAGAATATAAAGGACCGTTTAGTATGAGGTATAAGAAGGTGTAGTGTTGGTATAAAAATTTAATATAATTTTAAATTTTTTTTGGTTAGCAAATCTTGTATAATTTATTCAAGGATTAAAATTAGTACCGGGATAATTTATAGATTGTAGAGGGTGGGGTAATTAGTGTCAGGATAACTTATACCTTCTTCTTAGAAATTATGCAATTGTCATTTTTAATACAACATATCAAACACTGCATAAAAAACAATACCAGGATAACTAATCCAAGCATAACTTATCCCAACTTAACTTATCCCGGCATAAGCAGTATTCAAACCAAACGATCCCTAAATGAAAGCCCGCAAGGTGAATGGTTTTTTACGGCAGTCTCTTCAATCAGAGCTCATCGGACTGGACTTTCTTAGTGTTGTTTACGTTTCTTATGTGATTTGCGATCTATTATATATTGAGCAAGTTTTTCAGTATGCACTCGAAAGATAGCAATTGCGTATTTTCCAGAGAAAATTTCTTTTGAAAAAAAAGAATATAAATAAACCAAAGGTATAGTGGATGTCAATATGGAGTAATTTCAAATAGTATAGCTAGGAGTAAACTTGAGCATGTTCCTAACATTTAAATGTGTTGACCATTAAATTTATACATAAATTCAATTATTCTTTTGGGGAAATGTGGCGTTAGCCTCATAGGTAGAGAGTCCTATTCTGGCCAGATCCATTAAATACAGAATTACAGAGTGTTGTTTTTGCAAAGATGGCCATTGTAATTTTTTTTTTTAATTCGGTATTCGATACTCATATTGGAGCCCGACTAATTCGAATTCGCACCGAAAAATCCCACATTGAAAGATAAAGCGCTCCCTAACAACAACTCTATATCCGGGGGCTCGAACTTAAAATCTGTTAAAAATGAATGAGTACTTACAACTCCACCACACCTTTTGTTGGTGGCCATTGTACTATTATTATCTGACTTTTACCTTCATTCTTTGCACAGAAAAAAGTTTACCCCGGACGCTCCTCATCACCTTTTTCTTTCTTTAACCTTCTAATTACTGTGTATTTCCCCACAAGTACTAGGTACAGTGATTCACCTTTTATGGTAACTTTTTCAGTAATAAATCAATTTAAAAAAGTGGGATGAACGCAAAATGACTTATAGCCTATTTCGCCAAACTTCTTCTTGAGCAAAAATATATTTTTTTCGTCAAGATATTTGATCCAAGTTTTAGATGAAAAAATATTTTTGACTTGAACCAAAAAAAAAAAGAGTAACATCTCCCCAAAAGTATTTTTTTCGAAAAGCAATTTTAAGAAAAATACACTTATCTTAACCAACTAAAAATTATTTTTCAAATTAATTAGTCAAACTGATTCTTATCAAAAATACATTTTTAAAAAGCACTTTGAGAAAAGTATTTCCCGAAATAAAAATTTTGGCCAAACATACTATTCCTTTTACCGACATTCACTTTTTTCTTTTTTTCTTTTTTTGATTTTGGTACTTTTTAAAAAATCTGTTCAGTATTCAAAACCTATTAACTCGATTAATTTCGATATTTCTACCGTTCTATCCCAATCTTTCGGTGGTTTAATCAGAATTTTGCTTAATTAAAGAAGGAAGAAATGAGTGAGTTGTTTTTTATAGCTTTAAGCTTTTCACTTACTTGAAGTAATCATAAGCTGCACGTATTGCCATTCACTTTAAGTTGGATCGGTGCATGGATTATCACTATATTAAAAGTCGAATGCTTTATACAAATTCTATTATATATTCTACTTCTCTCGTTTTCTTTTAACTATTTCATCTAAAGATAATTTAATTTATATATTGTGTTTATCAAAACTAGAAGGAAGCCATTGAAATGAGCTTCAACTCATGCGAGAGAACTGAGGTTGAGAGAACATTTTGGAAGCAATTATGCATTACTTCATTTCTGCAAAAATTGAGAATGCGTATCTTGTACAATCCTACTTATAGGCAAATGAAAAAGGACGAAAAAGAGTGCTAATCTAGTTGGCATTGAACTGGCCCACTAACTACTCCTAACCACTTGTTAACTGTTTTAACTATCGTGTCAAATAATTAGACATACAATGTATTTTGTGTGTGTATGTGTATATACATGCTCTATATACAATGCTCAATACCCCCCCCCCCCCTCAAGTTGGAAGGGAGGAACTCACGCTCAACTTGTCAAGTAAAGTGGAATGCTTGATCCCCGTGAGGGTTGGTGAATATGTCAGTCAGCTGATCAGAAGTAGGAATATAGTGCAATGAGATTAATCCTTCATGAAGTTTGTCTCCTACAAAATGACAGTCGACTTCTATATGCTTGGTACGTTCGTGGAAAACTGGATTCTTGGCTATGTGCAGGGCTGCCTGACTGTCACAAAAGACTGGAATTGGGAGAGACAAAAGGACTGATAATTCTTCAAACAGTCTGACTAACCACACAAGTTCACCAACCACTGCTCTAACTGACATGTACTCTACTTCAGCTGAGGACAAGGTTATGGTAGACTGCTTCTTTGACTTCCAACTAACTGGACTTCCACCAAGTAGTATTAGGTAACCACTAATAGACTTTTTGGATTCTAAGCAAGCAGCCCAATCTGAATCACAAAAAGCACGGATGTTGTAGTCTGTGTTCCATGGAGAGAAAAATCCCCAGGTTTGGGTCACCTTTCAAGTACCTTAACACATGATGAGCAGCCTTTAAGTGAGTAGCTCTGGGACTCTGCATGTATTGGTTAAGATGTTGCGGCTATACCAGGCCTGGTGTTGGTGATAAAATTCAATTTCCCCATTAATTTCCTGTATTGAGTTGGATCTTCTAACATAACACCTTGATCAGCTTTCATCTTGAGTGAGGGACCAAGAGGAGATGACAATGAAGACTGTTGCAAGCAGTCATACTCCCTCAGTAGATCCATGGTGAACTTCCTCTGAGAGATCAACATCCCATTCTCTTTATATAACATTTCTAACCCTAAGAAGTAGTGCAAAGTTCCCAAGTCTTTGATCTTAAAGATCTGGTCCAAGAACTTCTTCAGAGAGTTAATCTCATCAAGATCATTTCCTGTGAGTATGGCATCATCTACATATACTGCTACAAATACCAATGTGTTGTCCTTTTTCTTATGAAACAAGGAATAGTCCAGTAATGAGTGAGAATAACCCTTGGAACATAGTACTTCTGCAAGTTTTTCATACCACTGTCTACTGGCTTGCTTTAAACCATATAAGGATTTGTTTAGTCTCCATGAATAAAAGCATTATTCACATCTAGTTGGAACATTTTCCAACCTTTCTTGATTGATGCCCCTATAAGTGTCCTCATAGTGGTCATCTTTACCACCGGTGAGAAGGTTTCTGTATAGTCTACTCCAGGCTTCCAGCTTGTTGAGTGTAGCCTTTGACAACTATCTTGGATTTGAATCTCTCAATCCTTCCATCTGCCTTGTGCTTGATTTTGTACACCCATTTACATCCTATAGCCTTCTTTCCATCAGGGAGAGGAACCAGGTCCCATGTATGATTTGTATATAGCGCATGGAATTCTTGAGTCATTGTTGCTTGCCAGGCAGGATTTATGACTGCTTCTTCATATGAACAAGGTTCACACTCATGTGAAATGCTTCTTACCATCTGCTGATTTTCAGGAATCAGTGCATGAAAAGAAAAGTGTTGTTTGTTTGGCAAGAGGGCAGTGAACGATGTACAATGTGTTTCTTGACTTTGGTTAGATAGACATGGTTGGAGATTTGGGATTGGATATACATATTCCTTTAGATAGGTAGGTGTTTTGTGTGGTCTAGTAGGTCTACCATGGTTTGGACTCTGGTGCTCAGAAGAACTGGTGAGATCAGGAACACATAATTGCTCCTCACTATGTGGAGCAGATTCAGTTTCTAGGTTGTCACTTTGGTGCATGGACATGGGTGATGATTGGTCATGGTTGTGTGAGTATCCAGGTGACACTGCAATGGAGTGGTGTGAAGACTCATGAGCAACATCAGACTCAAAAGGAAAGGCTGGAACATTAGGGAGTCCCCCTTGTGCAGGAGGAAACTTTCCAGGACATGATACGCCATTGAAGTTGAAAGATAGATGGAAAGGAAACACATTCTCATGAAAAACTACATCTCTTGACACATGTATCTTCCTTGTGACAAAACTTAAGACTTTGTAACCTTTTGAACCAGATGGATATCCCACAAAAACATAAGGAGTGGCTCTTGGTTCGAATTTATCTTTGTGGTTTTTAAGTATGGTGCTGAAACGCAAGCAGCCAAAGCTTCTAAGATGAGAATAGTTAGGTTTTTTCTTGTATAGTAGTTCATACGGACATTCGTTTTTTATGGAGGATGAAGGCAATCTATTTATTAGGTATGTGGAGGTGAGCATACACTCTCCCCAATACTTCAGGGTAATTTGGAATGGAAGAGTAATGCCCTGGCTGTTTCAAGTAAGTACTTATGTTTTCTTTCTACCACCCCATTTTGTTGGGGTGTGTAGGGGCAAGTCTTTTGGTGTATAATTCCCTTTGATTGGAAGAATGAAGTAGCCTCGAAACTGGTGAAATCCAGTCCATTATTAGTACTTATGAACTTGATTGAGGTTCCAAATTGGTTTTCTACCATAGTGAAAAAGGTCTTGATCACATATAGGGCATTACTTTTACAGCCCAGAAGATGTGTCCGAGTAGATCTTCTATAATCATCTACAAGAGTTATGAAGTATCTGTGACCATCATGTGTAGTTACATGATAGGGACCCCACAAGTCAATATGTAACAACTCAAAAACTTCGGTTGAGGTTGAGTTTTTCAGAGGAAAGGGCAATCTTGTTTGTCTAGCCATAGGGCATATGGGACACATGAAGGGTTGTTTTGGAGCAAATTTAACTGGTATGGTTGAGATAGCTCTCATCTTTACAAAAGGTACATGTCCCAATCGATTATGCCACAAGGAACCAACAATACCTACACCATTAACGAACACATTCAATATAGATTGACCATTTCCTTTATTCAATTCTGAACTGTGTACAACAGTTTGGGAATGGAGTGCTCTATTTACATGTGTGTGATGTGAAGTGGAAGAGCAACACACAGAATTACAAGTAGTACTAGACATGGACTTTGAGAGTTGAAAATAAAACCATCAATTGCTTACCAATCTCCAAAGGCCTCTTCACTGAAGGGGCCTGTAGAATGAAGCAAGCAAACTTGGTAAATGCAACTATACAGTCAAGCTGAACTGTCAAGGAATGAACAGAGATTAGGTTGTATTTGAAATTTGGCACAAAAGGGACTTTTCTTAGGGTGAATTTGGGACTAAGAACAACATCCCCAATGAGTGTCACCTTCACCTTATATCCATTTGGAAAAGTCACTAGGAAGGGATAAACTAAGGTTTTTGTATTGGTTAACAAAGATCTTTTTGAAGGTCATGTGGTTTGTGGAACCAGAGTCCAGGATCCATGAGTCAGTATTAGGTTTGAAACAATCATATGAGTGACCACTATGTTCAATAGAATTACAACAAGTCACAGTACCTGCAAAGCTAACAACACCACCAGCTCAAGCTAAATTTGCATTGCCAGAATTTCCCCCCGCATTTCCTGATTGAAAGTTGTCTAGTAGATTCAGCAATTGGCCATATTGTTCCTTGGTAAAATTGTGCAGGTTTCACCTCGCTCCTGCATCATTCTTTCTTCTCTTTCTTCAGTACTCACTTTGTCACTTGGTCCTCCAAATGCATCTGCGGAATTTGCTTTTCCTCTGTTGAACTTATTCAAAAACTGTGAGTTATTATTGGTCCTATTCATGCCCTGTGGGTGCCCATGGAGTTTGCAACATTTGTCCTTGATGTGTCCCGGTCTCTTGCAATACTCACAAAAGGGCTTAGGTCTATTAGGATTGTAGTTTCCTCTATAGCCACCAATTCCAACAGAGTTTTGACTGTAATTTGTCCTAAAATTGTTCACACTTGTGGTGTTTACATTGAGAGCAGTAGAGTTAATCATGAATTGAGTCTGGGACTTGACTTCTCTTTGCTCCTCCTCCTGAATGAGAATGGAGAAGGCTTGTGCTATGCTAGGTAAAGGGTTCATCATCAGTATACTACCCCTCATTATTGTATACACTTCATTTAATCCCATGAGGAATTGAATCAACCTTCTGTCTTGTTCAGGCTTTTGCATATTGGCCTTAGCTCCACATACACACTGACAACTACACTGAGCACGAGTGTTCATCATGTTCAACTCTTCCCATAGCTTTTTTATTTTTGTATAATATCCAGTAATGTCGAGAGTCTCTTGGCTTAAATCACTAATTTCCTTTTGTAATTGATATAGCTTTGCTCCATTTGTTTGATCGTACCTGTCTTCTAGCTCTTTCCAGAGTTCCTATGCATTGTTAACATATTGTAGGTTGTCCGCTAAATCCTTAGAGAGTGAATTCAGTATCCACGAGGTTACCATGTCATCGCACCGTTCCCACTGATCGAAGAGTGCATCATTTGCATCCGGCTTTTTACATTTTTCACTAATGAATCCTACTTTATTTTTCACAGACAAAGCTCTCAACACACCTCTTCTCCACGATCTGTATCCAGAACCATCAAAAGGAACCGATACCAGAGTAGTTCCTGCATTCTCTGATGGATGCATGTAAAGTGGACTGGTTGAGCTCAACAAAGTATCGTTAAATCTGCCATTTCTTCTTCTCCAGCCATGATTCAAGTAATCGATGATATAAGTTTTAGTTTTCAATTGAGAATTCAGATGTACGAGAGCTTAATTTCAGAGAAATGGCCGAAATTAAATTGCGATATGAAGAACCCTAATTTGAACAAAAAAGGGACAAAATTGAAGAGATTCAGATCGAGGAAGGAACGAGTTTGACGAGGAATTGGATCGGGAGCTTGGACCTGAGCTTTGATACCATATCAAAACTAGAAGGAAGCCATTGAAATGAGCTTTAACTCATGCGAGAGAACTGAAGTTGAGAGAGAACATTCTGGAAGCAACTATGCATTACTTCATATCTGCAAAAATTGAGAATGTGTATCTGTATAATCCTACTTATAGGCAAATGAAAAAGGAAGAAGAAGGGTACTAATCTAGCTGGCATTGAGTTGGCCCACTAACTACTCCTAACCACTTGTTAATTGCTTTAACTACCGTGTGAAATAAATAGACATACATATATTGTCTGTGTGAATGTGTATATACATGCTCTATAATCTATAGACAATACTCAATAGTGTTAATAGAAGAAAATACTAAAACAATGGTTAAAAGGACTCTTTGATAAACGTAGGCATTGTATAAAAGCTTAATTGTAACTACAATATGTAAATCAATTCGAATCATGAAATTTGCGAAAATTTCTATAGAGTAATAGTAGTTATAATTATAAACTGATGTCAAATATTTTGAAACATTACAAAAAGAAGAGTATCTTATAAATTGAAATGAAACAAGTAACAAATAACAATTTATCCGATACATAACCAAGAGATTACAATTCGTTCCAAGGCCATTTTTCCAAATTAAACCTTTCTTTTTCTTTTACTAATAATGTAAAATAAACCTTAATAACAAGGGTAGACACAGAAATTTTAACGGATCAAGATAAGTCCTAAATTCAAGACAACTCTTGAAATATTAGAAGTCTATAAGGGTTACTTAGTGGCTACTCCACAAACCCTAATTCATGCATATAAATAACGCTATATATGTCGACGATCTAATCAATTCCATAAACTCTCGGAATATGCACAAAGAGATCAAATAAGAGATCTCCGAAATTCCATGAAACTCTTGGAATATTCATTAAGAGATTAAAGACATGTCAAATATGTCTTGCTCAAAGTCCTATGCTCGAGAAATACGTTTTTAAAGCCCTCGAATCATGAAGATAATCAGAAAGAAGAATCAAGGAATAAACAGAGTTGTAACCCGTAAAATTTATCAATAAACTTTTTTCTTTATAATTATTTATGATTGCAATTTTATTTTTCTGCATAAATTTATTGCAAACAACAAGAAAATGAAATACAACAAGAATAAATGTGACGGAGGGACCTTAGTCCAAAGCAAAAAAGAGGCAAGACATGGTTATTACGTAATGCCAGCCAATTTCCATCAATTCAGTAAGTAATTCTATATATAAAAACCAAAAACTAAATATTTCTATTAATAACAATATAAAGATTTTACTTTCAGGGGAAAAGAAGAATGGTTATATGCAGGTGCATGACAACAGAAAATTTTAAATAAAATAAAATAATGAATCACCACCGTCACTTAGCAGATCTGTTGCGACAACATGGTACGGTTGTTATGCGACCAATTAACCTAGTGGAGCCTCCTCAATTTAATGTTAGACGAGCCAAGACGAACCTGTTGTCGTATCATGCCACAATTTTAGTGGGCGTTTGGACATAAGAATTATAAAACTTTCGAAATGAGTAAGAAAAAAAAATTAAAAATAGTATTTCAAAATTAAAGTTGTGTTTGGACACTAATATAATTTTGGGTTATTTTTGAATTTTTCTGAGTAATCTGAGTGAAATTTTTGAAAAATAGTTTTTTTAGAGTTTTTCAAATTTCCAAAATTTATCTTCAAGTGAAATTGAAAATTTTATGGCCAAATACCGATTTCGAAAACAAAGTGAATTTTTTTTTCTTGGCCATCGAACTTTAGGTTTTAGAAGTGTCGATCTTTTTAGTTGCTTTGTTATTTTGTTGTTGTTAATATTTTTGTCTTTATTATTTCAGTACGACTTTTTCACCATCGTTTTCCATTTTCAAACTTGCTGAAAATTATTTTTTCTTGAGTCGATGGTGTATTAGAAGCAACCCCTCTACCTTCATAAGGTAGGAAGGTGTGCGTACACATTACCTGTCGCCTCTCTCCCAGGGGCGTAAGTAAAATTTTATGTTAGCTGTGTCAATATTGTAAGTAGTGAATCGAACTATTCCTGTAACAAGATATCTTAATAAAACACATTAAAATACATTAATAGAATTGTCTACAAAGAACTCTCTTTTTGATGATAGTCACACTTTCATTTAGTTGAATGTATCATTTTCTTATTGCATGTTGTTTGGATGGTATATGTTATCAAATTGTTAACATTTACTCAGATGCAACATTATGAATCTAACTCAACTCTTTCAGTAAGACTTCCAAAAGGATGTTATTGTTATTGATTTATAGAAATATCTTCCGAATTAGGTAAATTTTGACAGAATTAACTTTCTTTTAAAAACACGAAGATAGAGGAGAATATCTCTTAATTTAATTTTTAACTGAATTACTAATAAATTTAGATTTTTTGAGAAGGTATTTAAACTCTACAAAGTTATGTAAATTTATAAAGTGCTACACATATCTTAATCTTGGAATTTTGTTGAACTATCTTTTCTAGGTTTAGTGTTCTTGAGGTTCTTATTTAAAACATATATAAAAAGTAAAAATAAAAGATGAAGCCAGTTTGCAGATTATTCTTGTTTGAAAATTTTCTTGTAATATTTGTTGGGTTTAGTGTAGTTGAGAGGTTTTAATTTATTATTAAAACTAAGAAAAGCTTAGGTCAATATGCAGAATATTTTGTTTTAATTATTTTTTCTTGAAATTTCGCTGCATCTATGTTTGCTGGTAGTGTTCTTTAAGATTAAGAAGAGATTATTGTTCATGAGAAAAATGGAAAAGCCAGTAGGCACATTCCAACTTCACACTTTTTTGAGCGAAGTCATATCGGATGACACCGTTTGGAACTACGTGCGTCTGCTCCTGCCCTCCCCTTATGCTTAGATTTAAGCACCAAATTTCATTATATGATTATATCTTTAGAATTATAAGTTTAAGTTATCGTTTTTTTAGTAATTTCACACGTATTGTGCTGAAATTTCTTTAGATTATATCTTTACTGAATTTAATTTAGTTTTTTGTCTTTATGAATAGTCCTACGCAAGTATATTATTGTTATGGTCGTCGTCATCGGTTAGTACTTGTATTTTAGGATTATTCATATCACCACAAAATTGAATGCAGGCTATTTTAGGATTACAAATTCGTATTTCTTTACTGGGAACACGTGTCTGTGGAAAGCGACCAGCTTCCTCATAAGCAGTGTTTGATAGCTTTTAATCAGCCAAACAGACCCTTGTCGGCATTCGTCGGTAGAGTAAAACATAAGAAAACCATATTCCCTGTTGCAAGGGAAAAAATTGAAACTCGTAACCACTATTTTGGTTCTCTTAAGGATATTTCGTAACTCCCATAAAGAAGGATTCTCAGGTTACTATTGAATGCCAACGTAAGAAACATTGTACTCTCCGTACTTCAATCCAAATGACACATTTTTTTATTGAGTCTGTTTAAAAAAGAATGATATATTTTTATAATTGAAAAAAATTAACTTTAAATTCTTTATTTTACTCATTTTATTTTTAGTGAGAAACTTTTATAACTAAACAACTATCATGGCCCCACAAAG
The DNA here is from genome assembly GCA_005239505.1 of Nicotiana paniculata. Taxonomy (NCBI): domain Eukaryota; kingdom Viridiplantae; phylum Streptophyta; class Magnoliopsida; order Solanales; family Solanaceae; genus Nicotiana; species Nicotiana paniculata. The sequence continues at coordinate 42,529 of ML353603.1, read as the reverse complement.
ATTTTACTTTTAGCTTTTGTATGAATCGAAATTTGACCACATAAGAACGACCTCAAGTGGGGATGGTAAGAAAGCGGTTAAGCCGTGATTGCGTACACGAAAGGCTGTAACGATGCGCTCCACGGCCATGACCGAGGTTGATCCGCCAGAAGGCCTTTGCGACGTAGTACACGCTGCGGCGCCTAGGAAGGGCGACCCGAAGTGCCACCGGTCAATCACAGTATAGAGGTTAAAGACCGGTGGATAAATGAAAAAACATAATATATATACATGGTGGGGGGTGGGGAGGCTTTTTCTCTCTCTGAGTGGAGGAGAACAGAAAATCCAGCTGGTAAGTAAGAAAAGGTTTAGAACCTTGCTACTAATTTTTGTAATGAGCGTTAAGGAATCAAGAAGACAGATCCTACAACCATTAATGGTGATCCTTTCCCCTCTTCTTTACTTGGCATCGTAGATTAATGACATCATGAATGTGAGCTCTTCAAATACATTCAACCACTTTCATAATCTTAATAAGTACATAAGCTTAGCCTCACCCAATGTCTCCTGTTGAATATTCTTCGATCTAGTGTTAATTATCTTTGGTTAGGATTTATCCTCTATCATCTCAATTTATAATATTTAGCAAAAGATCTCGCACTTTTTGGTCAAACAATTTGGCGCCATCTGTGAGGATTTCCTAGCCGAAGCCTTAGTTCCCTCCAGATCCCCCAAACCAACCGAGAATGAAATCCTCATGCGAAACCAGAGTGCATCGCGGGCACGAACCATCATAGTGGGGTTGTGGCTTACATACCAAGCACACTCGTAATAGTGCTTCCAGGTTAGCACCCCCGCACGTAGTAATCTCACCATACAGGATGATGCTTGTATAACTTACTGTTAAAATGCTCTTCATTTGTGCGCTTGTGTTCTAACTCATATTACTGTTGCCTTGGCTCGCTCGGGACTGAAACAAACTGGGACTCGAACTCGAACTCGAGGACCTAACGGGTAAAGAAAATCATCCACCCACGGAACGCTCAAGCCCAAATAACGGCGAGGCGGGATACGAAGCTGCCATCGGGTCCAAAGATTGCAACCGACGAAGGAAACATGACCAACCTCCCTCATTCATCAGCAAACCAGCTAGCCCAGGTAATAAATGGTTCCTTATACCTCTAACTCGCTCTTCCTTTCACAAAAGGTGTGAAACAAAAACCAGGGATGCTTGCCACGAGTACACGAGTAGAGAAAAAGGAGAACTAACCAATAACGGTCCTAGAATTCCTCCCCGCAGCAGCAGGAAAACAGAGGAGAACTCCACATACCATGCCTTGGCGTAAATAATAGACGAACGACTCAGAATGAACTGGCAACAACAAGAAACAATCTCCATAAGCAAGGAACTGTACGACAATCATATCCAAACACAGGTAGGACATGGGTACCAAGAGTTCGCCCGTGTGTTCGCCACAAGTGTACAACACCTACCCGCCCGACTATATACGCCACCACACTTGAGCTCCTGAGCAACAAATTCAATGCCCGCCCCATCGACGGCCTCTCCAGGTCGAGCGATGAAGGGACTCTATAGACTGGGACTCATCTTGGCGCATGCATGAACCAACGCATGAAACTCCGATAAAAGTCAAGGTAGCACGCGATGCTCTTACGCCACTCCATGAGTCGCCAAAATTAAAATCGACCTTGCTCGAGTCACCACAATTAAACTCGACCTCGCTCGAGTCGCCACAATTAAACTCGACCTCGCTAGAGTCGCCACAATTAAACTCGACCTCGCTAGAGTCGCCACAATTAAACTCGACCTCGCTTAAGTCGCCACAATTAAAATTAACCTCGCTCGAGTCGCCGCAATTAAACTCGACCTCGCTCGAGTCGCCATAATTAAACTCGGCCTCGCTCGAGTCGCCAAAACTAAACTCCACCTCGCTCGAGTCGCAAAAATTAAACTCGACCTCACTCGAGTCGCCAAAATTAAACTCGACCTCGCTCAAATTATTCCAACACTCGAACTCGCTTGAATTATTTTTAACATTCAACCTCGCTCGAATTATTCTAACATTCGACCTCGCTCGAATTATTCGACATTCGACCTCGCTCGAATTATTTCTAACATTCTACCTCGATCGAATTATTCTAACATTCGACCTCGCTCGAATTATTCGACATTCGACCTTGCTCGAATTATTCGACATTCGACCTCGCTCGAATTATTCCAACATTCGACCTCGCTCGAATTATTTTTAACATTCGAACTCGCTCGAATCAAGTAAAGTAGACCTCACTCGATTCAAGTAAATTCAGACTCTCGAATAAAGCGGAGCCACTCCGCTCGAGTAAAGCGAGTTTCGACCCCGCCAAACTCCCGATTAAAAAATAAAGACTCATCGCAAAAGAGTCCGAAAACCTCTTTTCAAAGAAAGAAGAAAGGAGAAAAGAGCCAGGAACGTACAACCAAAAATAAAGTAAATCTTATTCAGAATTTGCATATATACATCGTTTCATAAGAGTCCCAAACAGGCCAAAAAAAAAAGAACGATACAACGACGGACAACACCCAAGGGAAGAACAAAAAAGAACAAGTACTAAAAGACCAGCAATCTCACTCTGTTGCATCTCTGCCGTCGTCCACACCAGCACTATCGCCATCAGAGAGCCCGTCTTCAACCTTGGAACCACCATCAACCTCCGGTGTCGCAGGATCATAGCCACAGGCAAGTCGGGCCTCGCGCACCTTCACACGAGTGTCTTCAAAAGCGACCTCAAGGATACTTCCCGCCATCCACAAATCCTTGTAAATATCTCGTTAAGCCTCAGCATAGACCCACATTTCATACAAGCGGCGAGGAACAACAGCAGAAACAACTTCTCGAGGGGCCTGAGCCAACAGTTGGACCTTTTCAGCTTCCAAAGCCACCACTTTGTCCCCCAAACTCGAGGCATCCCGCTTGATCTCGCCGATACGCTCTTCAAGCCTGGCCTCCTTCATCATAGCCGTCCTTCTCTAGGCCTCTCGTTCAGATCTGAGGACGCGCACACTATTTTCCAGTGCCTCCGCCCCTGCCGCAGCCGTTACCTAGGCACCTTCACCCCTCTCTAACTCTGCCACTTTCCTCTCAAAGTCGGTAACCTTTTCAGTCCACTACTCGCTCATGCTAGCTACCCTGGCTTCATTCTGCTCGAGTTCAGCTCGCAAAGACGATACCCTCGCTTGAACGTCCTCTCACTCAGTCGCGACACCCTTGCCCTCCTCGAGCTCCTCGTCTTTGACTCAGATCGATCCCTCAAGATCATTGCATCGGCGTATAGACCGCATCAGGTCCTCGTCTTTTCTCTTCAGCTCCTTCCTAAGGGACCGAGTATCGCCGCTCGCTCTAAGTTGCATGTGCATCTCTCGGCACCTGTTGTGATTTCGGCGGTATTTCTCAGCCATCGCTAGAAAAACCTCGGCGAGCTCTCTCAATCTCCAGCATGTAAGTCTAAAAAAAAGAAAAATAAGGGAGAGAAAAAGAAACAGTGCAGACAGAGGACACAAAGCAGAGGAAATAAAGGCAAAAACTCACCCTCAGGGCCATCCCTGCCACGCCGCATGACAAGCCAGAGTCACTGAGATCACGAAAGGACCTGCTTTCGGCGGCAGAACATAAAAGGTTTAATTGCTCTACCAAATTCGCCGTGTTCTTCAGAAGGTTAACATCGGAAGGGATTTCGAGCACATGGGACGGACCACCGGCCATCACCTCGACCCTGGTAAAAACCTCTTCGAATAATATCATATCATCATGGTCAATATCTGATTCGGACTCATAATCGTCCACCACCATGCCCTTCAATCTCTCGTCGGCTAGAGAAGAGGTGCGAGCCTGCTAAGACGAGGAAGGACCACTGTAAATAGTGGTGGCGGCCGCCGAACTCTGTCCTGACGCCACTAAGGCCTCTTTTGCCCTCGACTCAGGTAACACTTCCAGCCCCTGGGTGACTTCTCCCACAGTTTCAGACGTTGTTCCTACGAGATCGGCCCTCAGGGGCACATGAATCGAGGCATCTCCTCCGAGGTTATCCTCCACCTCTTTGACGGGGCCTCATCGCCCCCGCCAAAAGAGGATTCGCCCACCGAAAGAACCAAGGGGGTCGGAGAGTCTGTGCGAGGAACAATCTCAGTACGACCAGATTGGGGTGCCGACTCGAACGGCGCTGCGGTCCGATTCTGAGTACCCTCATCAACGGCCACCTGAAGTACAAACCTAGTAGAGGAGGCCGACCAGCGGAAAGTAAGAGTAGGGACCCTCGCCCTTCTCACCCCTCTCCGATTTGTCAAAAATGACACACGAGCCCATTTGAACTCAAAACAGAGAAAAAAAAGGTGAAAGATGAGCGACTATGGACAAGACAAGACGACTCACCGACAGAAGTTTTATGCCCAAACCTCTCATGGAAACGCGTCCATTTGTGAAATCCCACTATGTGAGGCAGAATTGAAGCCACCCATTCGCGAATGTCCCTAACTTGCGGAGGGGGAAGCCTCTCACCTGCAGGGAAACAAATGGAACAACCGAACAACAAATGACAGGCAGTCAGCAAAATCACGAGACATGAACAACCAATCAGCATTGTAAAAAAAGAAAGGCGAAGAAAGACTCACTGGCGAAATTACACGTCTCAGGGAACCCGTCGGGATTAGACACTACATGTTCTGCGCGGACGTAGAAGAAACTCTTCCAAAAATGATGATTGGTCTTATCTTCCATTCTGACCACTAGGCTCTTAGTACCCCGATGGCGAAGATGCAACATAGTGCCCCTATGAAAGTTGGGGACGAAGAGATGCATCCTATGTTGAAGGGAAATGTCACGCCATCCAGTTCCATATACTTGTTGAGCATCAAAAAGGGTTTGTAAATATATGGAGTATGCTGGGTCGGGCACATCTCGTAGAAGCGGAAGAAATCCGCCGCCAATAAGGGAAGATGAAGCGTATACCCAATAATAAAATGGTACGCGTAGAAAGCGCAGTACCCTAGCGATGCAAGTGAAATATATCACCTTCCGTTGGGACAAGTTCGATGTGTTCAGGAATCATCCACTTGATTTTGAATGCAACAAGTGTCGCAACATCCATTATAGAGAGCACCGACGCATGCTCATCTTCAGCGACATTGTTAAAGTCAGTCTACGGCTTCCCCAGGCGGGGCACCACCTCATCTACCATCGGAAAACTCTCATCTTCTGTTAAACTCATCCCCTCGTCGAGGGAAGGTGCGACATTTTCCGGCACCGAAGCATCGATAACTGGGTCAAGATTAGAAGAGGTACTAGCCATTTTGAATGAATACAAAGATCGAAGATACATAGAAAGAGGTACGACAGTCACAGATGTTGCTTGCGTTTTAAGAAATATGAACAAACGAGAAAGAGCAAGTGCTTTTAAAGATCTCCCTGAAAACGATTCGAGTAATACTATACCCGAATGAAAGTCTCCTATTTATAGAGACAAAAATGCCAGTTTGAAAAATGAAACGCCGCCTTTTTCAAAAAAGTAACGGGCGAGGCACAAGAAACGTTGCGATGCTCAGCAAACGTGCACCATAATGAGACCTAATGAATTTGATGTCATTCCAAGTGAAACACTGGTCTGAAAACTCACTCAGAACGTCACATCGCCACCCTTCAGATAGATGCTCACTCCTCACCCAAAATGCTCAGATTTATGTGCTAATATTGACGAAATCCGCCCATCGTGATCGCCTAAGGCCGACCACCATAGGCGGTGGGACTAACTGTATGGGTCGAAATCTGACCGCATAAGAACGACCTCAAGTGGGGATGGTAAGAAAGCGGTTAAGTCGTTCTTGCGTACACGAAAAGCCGTAATGATGCATTCCACGGTCATGGACGATGTTGATTCGCTAGAAGGCCTTTGCGACGTAGTACATGCTGCGGCGCCTAGGAAGGACGACCCGAAGTGCCAACGGTTAATCACAGTATATAGGTTAAAGACCACCAAAAAAATGAAAAAAGCCTAATATATATACACGNCAAAAATAAAAACGGGGGGGGGGGGGGGGGGGGGAGTTTCTCTCTCTGAGTGGAGGAGAAAATAAAATCCATCCGGTAAGTAAGAAAAGGTTTAGAACCTTGATACTAATTTTTGTAATGAGCGTTATGGAATCAAGAAGACAGATCCTATAGCCATTAATGGTGATCCTTTTCCCCTCTTTTTTACTTTGCATCGTAGATTAACGACATCGTGAATGTGAGCTCTTCAAATACATTCAACCACTTTCATAATCTTAATAAGTACATAAGCTTAGCCTCACCCAATGTCTCCTGCTGAATATTCTTCGATCTAGTGTTAATTATCTTTGGCTAGGATTTATCCTCTATCATCTCAATTTATAGTGTTTAGCAAAGGTCTTGCCCTTTTTGGTCAAACAACTTTAAGCTTTTAAAATCCAAGTTTCAAAAGTCTTTTTTTTTCTTAAACTCTTTGCCGAATCAAGCTACCCCATCTAAATTGAAACGAATAAAATATTATTTTAGTCGACGCTTTTGTCAAGGCGAGTTGCAACCTACAATCCGAACTAGAAGACAAGTTTTTGGATTAGCTCCACCTCGTTGGATCGCAACCCTTTGTTCCGGTCATTAGATTTTTATTATGCCCAATACTATGTTTTTCTATTTATTCGAATTCAATTATGAATATTGTCCAAAAGGAATAGAACGTATAATGTAAAAAATATTTTTTTTAGTGTATATAGTAGTTGTTGAATTCTCTTGATTTTTTCGTGTGTACACTTTTATATATTTTAAATTTTTTTACTGAAAATTCTGAATACGTCACTGGTTATGTTGTTATATATACTTTGCATGAGTGCTCTATATCCCAAATGTCTAGGAATTGTATTAGATGTAGCTACTACTAGGGTTACTATTTTCGATATTCCTCAATTCATTAGCCTTAAAATCGATGCATGGCTTCTGTTTATTGTCCTTAACTTAGGAAATTTCTGATTTAAAGATCAGAATTGTTGAGCTACTCCATATAACAAAACTAGGTTTTTGTAAATTTGGTAAAAACTGTAATTTAAAGAATTAATAGCTTTAGTACACATGACCTGCTTCCCACGTGGAAAAAAAAAGTTTTAACGCTTTATGTGGACATGTCATCTGCTTCATTTAAAGACTTTTAATTTGCACTCCCCCACTAATTGAATTCAGTGGTATATACTCTTGTTTTCTTTCATTTTGCACCTCCGAGAATTTCTTTCTACATTTTATTGTGAATTTTGATTGGTTAATATTTCCTCACTTGTTAGACATTTTTACATATGTACAAAATGATGTCGTTATTGAGATTGATGTTATAGTTTAATCGTGCAAACTCCACCAAAGGCAGATTCAATATTCTTTTAAAGAATTCTTAGATTCGGGAAAAGGCAATTTACTGAATTCTAGAAAAGTATTTATATATATTTAGTGATTCTTTAACAAAAATACAAAGTTTTAACAAAAATTCTTCCAATCTCGTTGTATTGGTGGAAAGACATGACACGTGGACTATCAATTAGTTGACGGTGCATGGTATGTAGAACATCAGTGTAAGGACAAATGACGTTCTTAATTAGATAAGTTAAGAATACAGAAAAGGCCCGGGAGAAACACCCACCGGGTTACACTAAGGAAAAATCGGACCTGACATCTGTAAAAGGAGAAACAAGAACGAAATGAATAAAGGTTGTGAAGAAGGGAAGATACACAAACCTGTCATAAGTAAGGAGGGAAAATCGATGCGGTTACAAGGAATCTTTAATCATAAATGTTGCAATCAAGGTAATTAATATCATTAGTAGGCCCAAATTAAGTAAGGGAACCGTTATAATTGTATGATCCTATATAACGACTGAAATGTCATTTGTAAGGGCAAGAAACAATTATTATTAAAATTTATACAGTTATTCTTTGTCTTACTCTCAAAGTTCTAAGCAGTAATTTTGGGTGTGATTATCAGTTCATTTCTTATTTTCTTTGTCAATTATTTTCATTCCTTGATCTATTCTTTTAAATTGTTGGGAAAGTGAAGTAAATCTTGGTTATCAGTAGCCCAATTTGTTCTACATATTGGCTTTGACCGAGAAATGTATTTTTGGGTTAAAAATAATTGGCTCTGTTACTGGGAATCTGATAATCGGTTCACTTTCCAATCTTTAACAATCAAATATGTCAACCACCATCTGAACCAACAAGGTGTAACTCCACCACACCACATACCTAGGGGATCCCCTCAACAGTCCCGTGGAAGTTCGCCTAAAAGATCCACATCACACGCTGATGATTAGCAGGGAAACAACCAAACCGTGGAGCAAGACGCTCTAAAGCAATTGATTGCAGAGGACGTGAATAGTGCACTACAAGCTTCTGTCAGAGGATTACCCAATGCGGTGCAAACTCCTCTACCAGCAACTTTGGAGAACCCGCGTTCAGGGCTTGATAATTCTGAAAGTGGAGAAGATCCTAATGAATCTCGTGATGGAGGGTCAGGTACTCCAAATAATTCTAATTTACAAAGTTTAGTGCTAACTTTGCAGAAACAGTTGAAGGAACAGAATGATCGTATAGAGCAGATACCAAGCGTACCACCCGTAGTCAAATGGGTGGATATTGAAAAGTATTCACAACAACCTTGGAAGCCAAGTGCGACACCTTTACCAATTCTCAAAAAGTTTAAAATATCTGATATTCCCAGATATGATGGAACAACATACTCTCGAGATCACGTAACCGCGTTCACTACTGGTGTGAAAGGTAATGACTTAAACAAAAAGGAAATCGAATCGGCTTTGGTTAAAAAGTTTGATGAAACGCTCACAAAGAGAGCGTTAACGTGGTGCTCTCTTTTACCCGAAAATTCTATTGATTCTTTTGCTGAGCTTGAAGATTCATTTATAAAAGCACATTCGGAGGCTGAAAAAGTTGAGAAAAGGATGTAAAACAACTTTAAGTTTAAACAAAGGAGTATAGAATTGCTCATGGAATTCGTAGATAGATTCTAGCGGGAGAGGATGATGTTACCTCGAGTACTTGATAACTGGGCGGATATGGCATTCGCGAGCAACTTGAACGAGAAAAGTTTAGAGCTACGAGGAAGTCACGATCTATTAAAGCATTTTTAAGTGGAGGAGAAAGCTCAAATACTAAAAGGACAGAAAGTATAATATGCGGCAAAAAAAATAAAGATATTTATATCATAATCCCAAAAAATAGGGGCAATATTTATGTCATTGTAGACATGTAACTTTTTACCCTCCCCGAGATCTTACACGGTATAGCGTTTAAATATTTAGTTAAGTCTAATATCGTTATTTTAACTAGTTTTGACCTTTTTACTTTATTTTGTCACAAAAAATAACAATCACTAAAACATTTTCTTTTATTAGCTAATTGACATTTTATCTAGTTATTTTTAATTTATCTACCTTTCATAAAAGTCGAAAAATACAAAAAAATATAGTTCCACTTTGTTTTCAAAAATATTAGTATTTTGATAGGAATATTATTTTGTGATGATTTTAACCTAATCCAAAATTTATTTTTAGTACATATTTGAAAATTACCAAAAATAATTTCATATTTTACAAATAATTTAATTTAATTAATTAGAATGATTTTTACATTATGTAGTATATTTACCTTATATTAAAAAGGATTTAGCTAAAGTTTAGACATTTTTAAACCCAATTTTAAGGCCCAAAACTGAAGCCCATCTATCTTCAACCTTAAGACCTAACCCTAATTCCCTCTATATAAAGTGAACCTAGACCAAATTAGAAAAGGAGACCCCCCCCCCTTTAGAAAAAGAAAAAAACGGCTAGGAGCCTCCCCCCATGGTTCTTCTTCATCTTCATTTCTCAAAAAAAAAAGCCCTTCCCCATTTTCTCTATCTCGCTCACAGTCAAAATAGCTAAAACAAATTTCTAGATTCAAAATTGGAATCTCAGATCTGAAAAATACAAAAACTTCAAAGCAAAAACAACGAAACTTAAGAGAAATAGGCTAAAAAGTGATCGCTGCATTTGTTGAAAGCTATTATTTATTTTTCTGGGTTTCTAAAGCTATCCTCACACTCTCACCGGCGCCTCACACATACACACACGTAGTCTTACACGCCTGAGCTGGTTGAGAAAAAAAAAAGCTTGTATTAAAAATCCAAGCTCTATGAAACTTCAAGAGAAGAGAGACCGTTTTCTGGTTTTTTAAAGCTATTTGAAGTCAGAATCTGCTGTAGGTTGTTTTCTGTTGTTCATCGTTGCTGAAATTCTTCTTCTGTTTAGACCTCTATTTGATTTTCAATTGCTGTTTAGGTATGCTCGACTATCTCTGTTGCTGGGTGTTTGAATCTCAAATAAAAAAAAATTCAGCTTGTTTATGTATTGATTCTGTCCCACTTCACGAATTTATCATATGGAATTGCTCGTGTTTCATCTGTTTTCACTCCCACGATTAATTGAAATGATGTGATGTTGTTTGAAGCGTGGAGATCAAAATCTATACTTCTGTTTTTTTTCTTCTTTTTTTTTCCGGATGAAGAATGGCAATTTGAGTAAAACTCAAAGACGCATGAGTTAGTAGTGACTTACTGTAATTTTTTGATGTTATGGTGAGATTAGTTTCAAGCTTGTTTGATCACATAGCTAAAGAAGAAATGAGGAATAGACGAAGAGAAAGGACAGTACATAAAAATACATTTGTTTAGTTTAATGATTTTGATATTGCAGTATCAACTTTAGTTTTAGGTATCCCTAAATAGATTCATAGTAATTAAATCATACATTTCTTCCACAATAATTCTGTATTCATAATTCATGTCCTCACAATAACCCCAACCAATCATGAACATTGTAGTTTGCTTTAGCGCGAATAATAAATCATCGTGGCCATGGGTACGGTTCCCGTGGCATGGTCATGATACGTAAATCTCATTCGGGTGTGCATTTCATCATTTCATGTGACCCGACTATAACTTCAAACAATAATAAAATAAGTATGTCGTAAATCGCGGGTGCATTTCATGCGGCGCGGTTTACAACGTGCACCAAAACGACAAGTGTACGACATCGTGACTTGTTCAAAAAATAATTTCCATAAATAATTAAAAACGGCTAAGAGGTAAAAGGTTGAAAACGCACAATAGGTTTAAAACTTGTAATAAATCAGATAATTAGGCCAATTATTGATAGCTAAGCGACCGTGCTAGAACCACGGAACCCGAGAATGCCTAACACCTTATCCCGTGTTAATAGAATTCCTTACCCGGATTTCTGTGTTTTTGGCGGACTGTAATACAGAGTCAAACTTCCTCGATTCGGGATTTAAAATAAACCGGTGACTTGGGACACCATAATTATCCCAAGTGGCGACTCTGAATCAATAAATAATCCTGTTTCGGTTATTGTCACTTTAATTGGAAAACTCGCTAATCCCCATCCCTGGCGGGAAAAAGGAAGTGTGACAGCTCTGGCGACTCTTTTGGGGACCGAACCTAGAATCTCTGGTTCGGAGTTCAGAATTCGAGCTTAGAATAGCTGTAATGGTTGGCTTTCATGATTGTCTGATTTTTACGGGTTTGAGCCTAGTGTGCTAAATGCCGCTTTTTACCGCTTTGATATTATCTGAACTGTATATAAATTGTGCCGAAACTATCTTCTCTCTGAGTCTTCTAAATCATCTGGGAAGTGTGCACTTTGTGTGACTTCTTTTCTGTTAGAGTCATATCCAAATTTTAGAACAAGGTTCAGACAAGTTGCAAAGCTTGTGAAGCTTCTGTATTCCCGGTACACTGCCTCCCCCCCTCGGGCTCGAGTTGTCCGCTCGGGTAAGCTAGGTCTAGAACAAAACCCTAGGATTTAAACTTAGAATGACATAACCCCATGTCGGATCCCTAGTAGGAACGATTATTTGCATCATGTGCATTTGACTTAGGGGACTCAACGCAGGGGTTGGATCCGTCTAGGACAGGTGAACCCAAAATAAAAGACCATCCTGATGCATCTTACCTGCTATGCGTACATTATTTTGTTTCAGCTTGCTTGTTGACCCGCTTCTAGAATAGAAAAAAAAGAAAAGCGGAAAAAAAGAAAACCGGAAAAAAAAATCGAGAGTTAGAGGTAGGTATTTGAAAATTCTGAAGCTCTCCCGAAATTTTCCAAAAAAAAGGGAAAGAAAATAAGCCAATGTTCTCAAAAACCATGTTTCCCTAGTTCCGTCAAAACTGGCAGAACTACGCAGGTCTGATTCTCACCGGATGTGAGATACGTAGGCAAACCTCATCGGCTCCGGCCAACAATTTTAAAAAATATCCAAAAAAAATATTTTTCCTTACTTCTCTAGAAAGTCTTTTTTTGAGACCCCCAATTTTCAAAAATTCAAAAATATTTTCCTTACTTCCTTCTTTATAGAAGTCTATCTTTGAGACCCCGAATTTTTAAAAATTCAAAAATATTTTCCTTTACTTCCTTCTTTATAGAAGTCTATCTTTGAGACCCCCAATTTTCAAAAATCCAAAAATATTTTCCTTTACTTCCTTCTTTATAGAAGTCTATCTTTGAGACCACAATTTTCAAAAAATCCAAAAATATTTTCCTTTACTTCCTACTTTAGAAAATTCTCTCTTTGAGTCTCCAATTTTCAAAAATTCAAAAATATTTTTATTTACTTCCTTTTGTAGAAAAGTCTCTCCTTGAGACCCCAATTTTCAAAAATTCAAAAAAAAAATTCTTTAATTCCTTTTTAGAAGTCTTTGTTTAGAAAATCCCAAATAATTTTTTTTAAAACCAAAAATATTTTCTTTCATTTTAAGAAGTCTTTCATTTAAAAATAAAATCAAATCAATATCCAAAAAAAATTTCTATCTTAAGAAGTCTTTTTCCCAAAAATTCAAAAACAAAAATTAAAAATCCAAAAAAAATATATTCCTCCTTCTTTAAAAAAAATTCAAAAAAACAAAATAAAAAAAATATGTAAAATAAAAAATCCTAAAATACTTTCATTCTTCTTTCGAAAATCGAAAAGAAAATTCAAGCTTCAAAATAATTTTTTTTAGAAGTCTTTCTTTCATAATTTTAACATAAAAGTCCAAAAATTCAAAAATATTTTTCCTTCTTCTTTAGAAGTTTTTCTTTCGAAATTCACTGGTAAAAAAAAGAATGAAAAAAATCAAAATAAAAAAAATATTTTCTTTCTTCTTTATAAGTCTTTCTTTTGAAAATTAAAAACGAAAAAATTCAAAATTCAAAAAAAAAAAGAGTTAGGTTATTTGCTTTATTCCCGATCTTCCCAAACTACGCAAGATCTGATTCATATTCTCTCATGATACGTAGGCAACTCACATCAGGTTCGACCGAATGATTTAAAAAAAAAAGTGGAAAAAAAAAATCAAAGAAGAATGATAATAATAAGGACCGACTGAGTCCATTCTAACGTGTCTTTTATTTTGAATTGTGAAGAAAGTTTGAGGTGGTCGGTTTGTGGTAAGCTGACAACACAAAATCCAAGAGAAAAATGACAACTGACAGCGAAGCTGTTACGAGCAGTCATGAGACTCAGGATCAGAGGGTTCAACAAGAGTCTACTGTGGTTCAGGAAAATAGAGTACTGAAACAGAAAATGACCGAAATGTGTCAAGCATGGGCCAATAGCCAAGGACTGCCATTTTCTTCTCATGGTTTCCCAACGTTCACACCCATCTCGACTTCTACCATCCCGGTCTCATTGTCTGATCAATCCTATCCACCCGGGTTCAGTCTTTATCCCAATTGTACGACCACAACTGGAAATCCAGTTGCATGTTATCAAAGTTTGCCATTGACAACCAATCAGACAACCGCTGCTGTTATGCATGTCTTCACTGTCCCATAGCCAATGGTGGTACAGACGAAAACTCATGAGTCACAATTTGCTACCCAACAATAACAGTACCACTCTCCTGAGTATCACTCGTACTTATTTGATCTTCCTGTAAAGATTGAGAAGCCTGCCCGAAAGATGACACAAGATGAAATGACCCAAAGACAGAAAAGCTTAGAACAACAGTTGAAAAACATGCAAGGGTTGGCAGATCAGAAGAGTATTGCCTTCAAGGATCTATGTATGTTCCCCGATGTTCGTTTGCCACTTGGTTTCAACATCCCTAAATTTGAAAAGTATGATGGACACGGTGACCCCATAGCTCACTTGAAAAGATATTGCAATCATCTAAGAGGTGCGGGAAGAAATGAAGAATTGCTAATGGCTTATTTTGGGGAAAGCCTGACGGAAGTAGCCTCCGAATGGTTTACTGATCAAGACACATCTCGCTGGTATGTATGGGATGACATGGTCCAGGCCTTCGTCAAACAGTTCCAGTACAACATCGACATCGCCCCAGACCGCAATTCCCTTTCCAACCTGAAGAAGAAACCAACTAAAAGTTTCAGGGAATATGCCATTAGATGGAGAGAGCAAGCGGCTAGAGTTAAGCCGCCCATGGATGACCACGAGCTAATCACTGTCTTCCTTCAGGATCAAGAGCCAGATTATTTTCAAAACATGATGTCCGCAGTTGGCAAATCCTTCTCGGAAGCAATCAAAATGGGAGAAATGGTAGAGAATAGCCTTAAGACAGGCAAAATTATAAGTCAAGCAGCTCTCAAAGCTGCAACTCAGGCTGTTCAAATTGAATATGGTAATTTTAGTGACATGAATGAGAAGGATGAAGAAACCATGATGACATCAGGGTCAAGAAGAGGTCGTAGGAGAACATCTTGAAGGTATGACCAGCCTCGTCTGGTTTCCGATGATTCCCCTGAGCACTACTATCACCTCAGAACCCAAAATACTCTTTTTCTCCACCTCAGTAAGTTGCCTAATCACCATAACACTCCAGAAGGCGAGCACCTGCATCGCAAAATCTCCACCAGCCTCCACAAAATTTTCAAGTGCCCTATAACCCACATCCAAGCCAGAGGTATAGAGGGGAACAAAGGATGAAAGATAATTTTACACCAATAGGAGAGTCTTATGCAAGCTTGTTTGAGAAATTATGACATGATTGCACCTGTTCCTCCAAATCATGTGGACTCACATGCAAGAAGCTTTGACCCTTCTAAAAGGTGTGAATACCATTCCAATGCCCAGGGGCACGATGTTGAAAGCTGCCGGGATTTGAAAAGAGAAATAGAAAGGATGATCTAGGAAAATCTGTTTGTGATCCAAGACAGTGACGCCAAGAATATCACGCAAAATCATTTACTAGCGCATAATGATGCACACTTTGTGGGGATGATGCGTGGTGACATGGAGTATGAGAATCCGCTCGGAAACTTGCTAAGTGAAGTTAATGATTTTGAAATTGGAGAAGGCTCTGCTAATTCTGATAAGCAAATTTGTGGCTAAATGTCAAGTTTAGCAATTGAAAAGTCATTCCCTCCCCAGGAGGAAGGAATATTGGTAGCTTGTTTTGATGCTTTTTCTATTATCTGGGTTATTTCAGGGTTGTGATCCGGATTTTATTTGTTTTATTGAGTCAAAGTCTTCTACCCTTCTTTTTTGTTTGTGTGAGTCTTGTCTGTCTGTTTTGTTGCTATTTTCATTATCCAGGTTATTTTAGGGTTGTAACTCGGATTTTAGGTTATTTGTCTTGTTGTTTACTCAATGAAATACAATTTATCCTTTTGTGTCATTCCATGGTTAGTTCTTTCCCGCTAGTTTTAGTGATATGACATGCATGCGGAAATTTTGGCCAGATCTTAAAAAAAAAACTAATTTAGTCTTGAATGAGATAAGTGAGAAAGAGACACTTTTGAGGATGAATAAAGATTTGAAATACTTTGGAACTAAGGTCGTGTAAAATTCACCTTCAAATCATTGTGAAGATCGGGTTTGAGGATATTTAATCAATTGAGGCTTGGTTTAAAGTTTGACATTAAAGGATAGAATGTGTCTTTCGACAGCGAAACACCAAGAAAATAGACACGTTCATCAATGCTATGATAGCAAAAGATAATATTTTTTGGCGTTTCTCGAGGTCGGGAGGCCCTTTTTTTTTGCTACCCAAACACTTTATACCCTTTGTTACCCCTTTTGAGCCTGTGTTATTTTATTTGACCACTCTCTCTTGGAATCAAGTTTAAAGTCAAAAGTCCAAAAAAAGAAGAGAGAAAATGAAAAAAAAATGCTGAAAATGAAAAACAAAATCCATGCCCCAAGAGTACAAACTGGGGCAGGTGTTAGAAAGTTCAAATGAAAAAGAAAAATAGAGAGAAGAAAAGAACAGTCTGAGATCTATGCCCTAAAAAAAGAAGCTGGGGTAATTTGTTTTGAAAAAGAAAAAGAGAAACAAAGAAAGATGAAAAATAGTTAGGTCAGATGTTTGAACTACGTTAGACATGATTCCTAAAAAAAGAGGATACGTAGGCAGCCTTACACGGTTCAGTCCAACCAAATAAGAATTAAAAAAAAATCCAGAAAAATCCCCAATAGCTAAAACTGGGGCAGAAATTTTATTTCACTTTTGAAAGAGTCGTTTCCAAGAGTTGTAAGCCTACTATCCTTCATTTTGAGTCTACTTTGATCCTTCATGCCGACATTTCTTTCCAACCTTATCCAAAAACCCTTCCAAATAAAGACCTCCTAATATGCCTTCAAGAATGTCAAGAAAAGCGTGCAATGAGCAACGGTTGTCACATGATATAGAACACTGTCAAGTTGCTCACAAAATAAAAAAGAAAAAGAAAAAGAAAAAGAAAAAGAAAAATAAAAATAAAAAAAGAGAGTCTTACTAGTTAAAATCCTCATGGGCATTGTAAGGCGATGGTAAGTAGAGAAAATAAATGAGAGAGGCTTGTTGGTGAAAATCCCTCGGGGCACCACTGGCCGAAAGTGAGTCGTGAAGCTGATGCGAAGAATTGGCACGAACAAGCCCGACCTCAAAGGTCATAAGAATGGTAAAATGAAAGATTGGATTAGTTTGATAGATCGACCGTTAAGTCCAAAATGCATGTCATGATCACTAAGGCTAGTTACCGCAAAAAAAAAAACTCTCTTCCTTCTGTCCTTCCGACATGGGCATTGGTTGTTGATACTTGCTTCTTTGAATCATTGTGTCCTGCACTCTTAGTCAGTCCTTGTCAAAACAAGCAAGAAAAGATTTCAAAATCTGCTATCAGCTTTTCAGTTGCACAAAAGTGAATTTTGCGAGCAATTCAATGTTACGGTCAATATGCATTGAGGATTCATACAGAGGCTTCCCCCCAAAAGACTCTTGTCAGCCTACTTGGCGCAAGCAAATATAACTGGTGATTCGCTCTGACAGTCAAATTGCTCCAAAAGGCAAGAAGCCATTCAAGATATCAGAAAAGGTCGCCTAATCAAAGATCTCCTGTTGGGATAAGTCTGACTGAGCCACAAATACAAATGGTACTGGGTGTGAAACAAGCAGGGTTGATGCAGAGCAAAAAAGTCTCTTGAAACTGACAGGTTGATTGAGCAAAAGCCAAGCTGCCCAAGACTCAAGGCCACAAACCGACCACCACTTTTTAAAACTGACAAAAGTTTCTTTGTTTGAAACAGGAACGAAGCAGTGCAACGAAAGTGGTTCAAAAAAAGAAGAAGAGAAGAGTCGAAAAAGGGAACTTTCTCAAATCTTTACCTTTATTTGTCTTGCTAGTGTACATAAAATGTCGCCATTACTCTTCACATTTTTTCTCCTAGGATAAAAAGTCCTAGTCTGATGGATTTTCTTCTCAATAAAAATCTTAGTCTGATGAATCTTTCTCCTGAGATAGAAGAACTAGTCTGATGAATTTTCTCCTAGGATAGAAATCTTTGTCTGATGAATCTTTCTCCTAAGATACCCAAAAAAAAAAGACCTAGTCTGATGAACTTTCTCCTAGGATAGAAATCTTAGTCTGATGAATCTTTCTCCTAAGATAGAAAACCTAGTCTGATGAACTTTATCCTAGGATAAAAATCTTAGTCCGATGAATCTTTCTCCTAAGATAACAAAAAATAAGGTACTTAGCCTGATGAATTTTCTCCTAGGATCGAAATCTTAGTCTGATGAATATTTCTCCTAAGATAGAAAACCTAGTCTGATAAATTTTCTCCTAGGATAGAAATCTTTGTCTGATGAATCTTTCTCCTAAGATAGAAAACATAGTCTGATGAACTTTCTCCTAGGATTGAAATCTTAGTCTGATGAATCTTTCTCCTAAGATAGAAAACATAGTCTGATGAACTTTCTCCTAGGATTGAAATCTTAGTCTGATGAATCTTTCTCCTAAGACAGAAAACCTAGTCTGATGAACCTAGGATAAAAATCTTAGTCCGATGAATCTTTCTCCTAAGATAACAAAAAATAAGGGACCTAGTCTGATGAATTTTCTCCTAGGATCGAAATCTTAGTCTTATGAATCTTTATCCTAAGATAGAAAACCTAGTCTGATGAACTTTCTCCTAGGATAGAAATCTTAGTCTGATGAATCTTTCTCCTAAGATACCAAAAATAAAATAAGAAAAGAGAAACCTAGTTTGATGAATTTTCTCCTAGGATCAAAATCTTAGTCTGATGAATCTTTCTCCTAAGATACCAAAAATAAAATAAGAAAAGAGAAACCTAGTTTGATGAATTTTCTCCTAGGATCAAAATCTTAGTCTGATGAATCTTTCTCCTAAGATAACAAAAAAGAGCCTAGTCTGATGAATTTTCTTCTAGGACAGACGTCTTAGTCTGATGAATCTTTCTCCTAAGATAGAAAACCTAGTTTCATGAACTTTCTCCTAGTATAGAAATCTTAGTCTGATGAATCTTTCTCCTAAGATACCAAAAATAAAATAAAAAAAGAGAAACCTAGTCTGATGAATTTTCTCCTAGAATCAAAATCTTAGTCTGATGAATCTTTCTCCTAAGATACCAAAAATAAAATAAAAAAAGAGAAACCTAGTCTGATGAATTTTCTCCTAGAATCAAAATCTTAGTCTGATGAATCTTTCTCCTAAGATAACAAAAAAGAGCTTGGTCTGATGAATTTTCTTCTAGGATAGACGTCTTAGTCTGATGAATCTTTCTCCTAAGATAAGAAAACCTAGTCTGATGAATTTTCTCCTAGAATCAAAATCTTAGTCTGATGAATCTTTCTCCTAAGATAAGAAAACCTAGTCTGATGAATTTTCTCCTAGGATAATAATAATAAATAAATAAAAAAGAAGAGGAAGTCTGGATTAAAAAAAAAGTTATTTGTTCTTGCCTCAAAAAATAAGCGTTGGAACAATTTGTTTAAAAGAATGATTTTCTGAACAAAAAAAATAATAAATAAAATAAAAATAAAATGAAAATTGATTTTTCTCAAATGAAAAAAAAACCAAAACCTGAAATAAATAAAAAATCCTCCTTGATTCATTTTAGCATAGGTATACAATTCAGTAGTCTCATTTTCCAACATAGGGTCTTCATTCCCTAGTTGATTTTATTTTTAGACATAAGGTCTCTACTCACTAGTCGCTTTTCCAACATAGGGTCTCCACTCCCTAGTTGATTTTAGACATAGGGTCTCCATTCCTTAGTCGCTTTTCCAACATATGGTCTCCATTCCCTAGTTGATTTTATTTTTAGGCATAGGGTCTCCACTCCCTAGTCGTTTTTCCAACATAAGTTCTCCATTCCCTAGTTGATTTTATTTTTAGGCATAGGGTCTCTACTCCCTAGTCGCTTTTCCAACATAGGGTCTCCAATCCCTAGTTGATTTTATTTTAGACATAGGGTCTCCACTCCCTAGTCTTCTTTTCTAACATAGGGTCTCCAATCCCTAGTTGATTTTATTTTAGACGTAGGGTCTCCACTCCCTAGTCTCCTTTTCTAACACAGGGTATCCACTACCTAGTTGATTTGATCTTACATGCAGGGTACACCACTCCTTGATATCTTTGCCAATATAGGGTATTCCATTACCTGGCCATATTTTCCCAACATAAGGTACATCAATCCTTAGTTGAGGCATCATTTTGACAATAAGGAAACACCATCCACAAAAAAAAAAAAGAGAAGAGAATCATCATGTTACACTCCGGGTACACCATTCCCGACCTTTCATTGTTTTCAATAATAAAGTAGTATAGATTTTATTACAATAACTCGCGAAATTTTCCTAGTAAAAACTGGGGCAGAAAATTTTGTTCGTTTGTTCTTGATTTTGCGCAGATTGCAATTTAGGACAATGGATTCGAGACGACCAAAATAAGAAGTTTCAAATCCAGAATAAAAGATAAGAAGAAAAAGAGAAGTACAAACCCAAAGTACAGAAGCGGAAAAGATGTGGACTGCTCAAGACAAGATTGAAGTCACAAGCTATGCATGTCCCGTCTTGATCCGAAAAAACTGTATAAGAATGAATTAGCACCTGCAGCCAACATGTATCAAGATTCAGATCAGAGTCCGCATGAAAAACCAACCAAGACTCAAGACCAAGCTTCAGAAGACTCATAGATAGGAATCTTGTAACTCTTAGCTGATAGGCCTAGTTAATCTTTTCTTTTTGTTTTTGATGTAATAATGGGACCGCAGATCGGAACCTCAACGGAACAGAACCTCACTCGAGTCCCTCATCCTCTCCATCACTCCAAAACTTCTTGAACTACACGCGACCTGATTCCCTTATAACCTGGGATATGTAGGTTGTCCAAAACCAGGACTTGGTCACATCCTCCTTTCTTTTAGTTTTAGGTCTCTCTAAATAAGGTTCGGGTCAAAGAACCTGTCTCGTCGTTCTTTGCCTGAAAACTCTTCGCGTTTCCAGTCAAAGAGGGGCAGCTGTGTTGATGCCCAATTTTTCCTCAAACTATTTTAAAATTTGCATATATACCTTCAAAATCACTCTTTATAATAACTGGTATTTTTCTGTAATTTTTCATATTTTTATTAAATTCTTTTCCAATTTATTCAGTATTTTTATATTCAATAATTATTCATCAATTATATTATAAATAATTTAAAAGTATTTCGTAGCTCAATATATCATTTTTAATCCTATTAGGATTTGATTATTTCACAAATTAGTCAATTTGGCATTATTTGGCCATAATTACAATAATTTTGCAACTATGGCCTAATTGTACATTTTATACCATTTAAATAAATAATTATTCATTTTATATTTTTATATATTAATTAATTACCTTAATTCCACCTATTTTAGCTTAATTTAATTTTATGCAATTATTAGCTATTACTATTAATTATTTATCTATTTAATCAGGTATTTAACAATTAGCCCCTCCCTATTTAAATTATAGCCCAATTTTAATTCAATTTCAGCCTATTGAAACCAGCCCAATTACATAACCCAATACCCAAGCCCAATATCCTATCTACCCGGCCCAACTCAGAGTCAATCTTGACCGTTGATAAAATTTGATCAACGGTCCAGATCTCTCCCTTCCTTAATTAGACCTAGATGACTACCCCCCCTCTCTTTCCCTCCTCTCATTCTCTCTCAACTGGTCTCTCTACCTCTCTCTCTCTATCTTTGGTTCTCTCTAGAACCTTCCACCTTCCCCCTTCCAATGAGCTCTGTACACCTTCTCCGGCCACTTCCCTCGCCGTAAACCATGGCCTCTCATCATATCCTGGCCTCTGCTTCACCCCATGCCGGTTTGACACTAGCCTGAGGTCCTCAAGTGACCCAGAGGCGGTTCAACTCCTACCCATGGTCCCTCATGCCATTTTCCGGCTGTTAGAGTAAGATCTATAACTTTTCCGGCTAAAGCCGATTACATTTTAAGCCTTTCTTATTTTCTTTGGGTTCTTTGAAACCCTAACTCCTAAAAATTTTCAATTTTCTTTTAGATCTGTCTTAGATCTGTGTATATTATGGGCTCTTTATTATTTTCCTTAAAGGTTTTCCGATTTTTCTAAAATAACGTTGCATCTTCAACTAGGGTTTCTTAACTCCTTTCAAAACGCTTTCTCTTCTGATTTTTGGTACTAACCTATGATTCTCATTATATTTTAAATGTTTGATTAAGCATTCTCTCTTTACTNCCCCCCCCCCCCCCAATTTAGGGTTCTGAGTTCGTCTTGGTTACTGTGTTTAGTTGATCTGTATGTTTCTCATAAACATCCTAAGATTATGTGATTCTTACTTATGTTTGCTTTTTAGGGTTTTTGTGTTCGATTATTCCTGACTATATCATGCTCTATACAAAATCCTAACTCATATTTGATACTGTTCTTTCTTATGGTCCTGATTCTAGTTCATTGCCTGCTTATTCTCATAGTGTCATGATAAATCAGTGTTATCTTCTCTATTTCCTTAGAACTGTGATATTTTCCTTAAAACTGTGATTCTGTGTATTTTTCCTCAGAACTCTTTACTAATTTTGCATATTTGTGTGACATTTGCCTTATTTGATAACTAATTCCCTGTGATTTCGAGGGATTTCTTACTGATTTTCAGAATTATTTTCTACCTTCTGTTATGTATAAGTATGCTGTCAATTAATTATATACTTTTCTTAATTAATATATTCTGTACCTAGACCTAATCACATGCCCTATTCTTTACTACTCTTTGTATGATTAAAATCAGTCTTTCAAATTAGTTCTCTTTCCTTCTTTACTACTGTGGTATCCAGTTGAACTGTGACTCCTTAATTTTGGGGAGTACTAGTATTGATTGGGTCCTAATTGTGTTTATTTCTATAATTATATACACTTTACTTGATTCATTTCCTTTTGTTGCCACTACTTGTTACCGTTTGGGTATGATTCCTTAACTAAAGGAAGTCTGTATACTATTCTAATTGATGATTATTTCTATAATTACTGTTGAACTATTACTTTTACCCTATTCCTCTTCCTGATTTTCAAAACTCTATATACTTTATTCGTTCATTAGCACACACAGGAATAACTAATATTTTCAACTCTCTCTCTCACAACTAAAACTTTCTCTCTGTTCTCTCTTCTGTGCTACTTGCTACTATTCTAAGTTAGCCGGCTGCAAGTCAAGGCTAATTACTGTGCCTCTCCTATTTCTGCTTTGTGTTTCTGCTTTCTTCACTTCATTGGTATGTTCTAATTCAGATTTCAGTCCTCAAACCAACATGTTTATATTATTGTTGCAATTTATTGTGTTTCTAATATGCTTCTATTTACTATTATGTTGTTCAACATGTAACTAAAATCCTGAATCCTCTCTACCTGTTAAGTTATGCTTTACTTGTCAATGACCAACATGTCTCTGTATACTTGACACCTACTTCTTATGTGAATCCCCATGCCTATGACTGGTACATTAGTTTGATCATGGTCTTAGTTGTTTGGTATTGATACGTTAATCTAATCTGATACTTTATTGTACCCCTGATCCCCTGAACCCTAGGAGTTTCTGATTGTGTGCTCATATATGTTTCTGCCTACTACATGTTTGCCCTTACTTGCTCTGTATTTGTCCCTCAAGTCTCATACCCCTGCTTGTGATTGTGGGACTATTCTTGGTCCTGTTATGTGATGCTGAGCTTGTTTTGAGAATGGTGTTCTCTCTAGCTGTTTTCATCAGTTAAACCTTTTGTTATGAAAAAAAACTATTTTCACTAAGTCTCTCCTCTTTTTCAAAACTGTTTCAAAATTGTTTTCCTACTTAAACTCCTCAAAACTATGTCGAGCACTCTCACTATACTCTTAGACCCCCTTAGGTTCTGCCCCCTCTGTGCGAGCATTGACTTGGGACCCTTGATCTCCCTATGAACTTTGACACACAGAGGCTGGCCATTCCACACTACACTTACTCTATCTTGGCTATGAAATCTGGGTGTGAGCATTGCCCGGGAGCCCTTGAGGTCCTTAGGGAACTCTGACACAACCGGATTATGAGAAATGTTGTGAAATAATACTTGGCATTGAGGACCTGGAGACTTGAGCCTATTGTGTAGGCTCCCTATAGTTAAATTCTTATTTTTCTTCTATTTCATATCCCATGGTCTGTAATAATTAATTGTAGACAACTCTGGGGGTTGAATTGTGAAAATGGGTGGGTGATATGCATGTTGTAGTATAATTAAGGATAGAGACCATGTTTCTAGGTTTATTTTCTCTATGCGCAATAGCAGCCATGTTTAGGTACAACATGCCATGAATTAGATATCATGCTACTTAGGCTCATATATACTGCTTTCCTTTCAACACGTCATCATTCATTGCCCTCACTTAGAGATCCTGCCTATAGGATAAATAATTAAGTAAATTGCTATTATGTGATTCTGCTCATATAAGCGTGTTCTGGAACTTCATTAGAAGTCGTGTCCTAGGATAAATAATGTTAACTGCAATCATGTCTCACCATGCCTACGCACTTAGAGATCCTGTTTCTAGGTAAACAACATTAAAAAATATATCACCTATGCTATTCCTGAAACTGTGCATAATGCTGTGATTCTATGTGCATTTAGAAATACTATTTAAGTTATTATGCATCATGATGCATTGGACATCATGCTATAGGATCATACTCATTTAACTGCATTTAGTGTAAATACAGATATCTAAAACAGTCCCCTGTTCTAAACAACTGGTAATTAGTCCTTGCACATCTTCAACACCTAGAATTGCATGTTATCTTACACCTAGGCAAGCCTTAGGTAATCAACTTGAAAAAAATAAAATCAGAACTGTCTTTGTGATCATGTTTAACTGTCAGCATGCTTAAAACCAGTAGGTAAGCCTGATTAAGACTTCCTCTCTGAGTTATGCAATAAATCTGTCTTTGTGTTATCACCTAGATACCATGCTTTAGGATTCTGAATCAATATGGACCTTAGTTGTGTATGAGACATGCTGTTTATGTATACTGTGTGTGGAGGAATACTTGAGCCTTTATCTGCTTTCTATGCTTTCCCTTTATTTGTAGTCCTACTTGTTTTGTTATCTGTCGCCTTAGAATTTTTACTTTTAAAACCTGAGGGTCTGCCTAGCACCTCCTTTAGGATAGGAGTCCTAATTTCCTCTGGGACTGATAGGAAGTGACAGGTATCAGCATGCAATAGAGGTCGAGACCAACACTCATATTTAATAACCTTATGGGATGGGAAGGGTAGAATATAGATATGATGACCGGTGTGCTAATACCACGTGTAGCCCCTCTTCGAGGAGTGATTACCGGATATTGCATTGATGTGATCCAATTAATTATAAACCTAGGATACCTTTTATATGCTTAGCTCGTAATCCTTTTAAAGTCTAATCTCCTTTACTATTTTCAAATATCCGCGTGCTTAAGACTTAAATCCTCTCTTATTTGAGCCTTTACTTGTTATTTGCTAATTGTACAAATTCACAGAAACCATTTGGCTGGTAACCACACTTGTGGATCCTGAGGGGTGCCTAACACCTTCCCCTTAGGATAATTTCAAGCCCTTACCCAATCTCTCGTTAGTAACGTAGTTGTAATTGAACCCCTTAGGTTCCCTATCGCACCGTTAAAATCGTTAGGTGGCGACTCTTCAAAGTATGCAAACCCCTTTCCCAAAAGGAACGAGTTGTCTCAACCAATTCATAAACCATTTCAACCGGCCTCGAAAGGAGCGCTCGGAGGAAAAGGGGGACGCGACAAGATGTAGACATGTATAGCGTTTAAATATTTAGTTTATGTCTAATATCGTTATTTTAACTAGTTTTGACCTTTTTACTTTATTTTGTCACAAAAAATAAAAATCACAAAAATATTTTCTTTTATTTAGCTAATTGATATTTTATCTAGTTATTTTTAGTTTATCTACCTTTCATAAAAGTCGAAAAATAAAAAGAAATATAGTTCCACTTTGTTTTCAAAAATATTAGTATTTTGATAGGAATATTATTTTTTTGATGATTTTAACCTAATCCTAATTTTATTTCTAGTATGATATTTGAAAAATACCAAAAATAGTTTCATATTTTACAAATAATTTAGTTTAATTAATTAGATTGATTTTTACATTATGTAGTATATTTACCTTATATTAAAAAGGATTTAGCTAAAGTTTAGACATTTTTTTTAGCCCAATTTTAAGGTCCAAAACTGAAGCCCATCTATCTTCAACCTTAAGACCTAACCCTAATTCCATCTATATAAAGTGAACCAAGACCAAAATTAGAAAAGGAGCCCCCCCCCCCTTTTAGAAAAAGAAAAAACTGCGCAGAGCCTCCCCCCCATGGTTCTTCTTCATCTTCATTTCTCAATAAATAGAGTCCCTCCCCATTTTCTCTATCTCGCTCACAGTCAAAATAGCTGAAACAAATTTCTAGATTCAAAATTAGAATCTCAGATTTGAAAGATACAAAAACTTCAAAGCAAAAACAACGAAACATAAGAGAAATTGGCTAAAAAGTGATCTCTGCATTTGTTGAAAGCTATTGTTTATTTTTCTGGGTTTCTAAAGCTATCCTCACTCTCTCACGGGAGCCTCACTTATACACACACGTAGTCGTACACGCCTGAGCTGGTTGAGAGGGGAAAAAAAGCTTATACTAAAAATCCGAGCTCTATGAAACTTCAAGAGAAGAGAGATTGTTTTCTGGTTTTTTAAAGCTATTTGAAGTCGGAATCTGCTGTAGTTTGTTTTCTGCTGTTCATCGCTGCTGAAATTCATCTTCTATTCAGACCTCTATTTGATTTTCAATTGTTGTTTAGGTATGTTCGGCTATCTCTTATGATGGGTGTTTGAATCTCAAATATTTTTTTTTTAGCTTGTTTATGTATTGATTTTGTCCCACTTCACGGATTTATCATACGGAATTGTTCATGTTTCATCTGTTTTCACTCCCACGATTAATTGAACTGATGTGATGTTGTTTGAAGCGTGGAGATCAAAATCTATACTTCTGTTTTTTTCTTTTTTTTTCCGGATGAAGATTGGGAATTTGAGTAAAACTCAAAGACGCATGAGTTGGTAGAGACACTGTAAATTTTTGATGTTATGATGACATTAGTTTCAATCTTGTTTGATCACATAGCTAAAGAAGAAATGAGGAAAAAACGAAGAGAAAGGACAGTATATAAAAATACATTTGTTTAGTTTAATGATTTTGAAATTGCAGTATCAACTTTAATTTTAGGTGTCCCTAAATAGATTCATAGTAACTAAATCATACATTTCTTCCACAAAAATTCATAATTCATGGCCTCACAATAACCCCAAACAATCATGAACATTGCAGTTTGTTTTAGCGCGAATAATAAATCATCGTGGCCATGGGTACGGTTCCCACAACATAGTGATGATACGTAAATCTCATTCGGGTGTGAATTTCATGTGACCCGATCATAACTTCAAATAATAATAAAATAAGCATGTCGTAAATCGCGGGTACATTTCATGCGGCGCGGTTTGCGACGTGCGCCAAAATGATAAGTGTACAAAATCGTGGCTTGTTCAAAAATAATTTCCATAAATAATTAAAAGTGGCTAAGAGATAAAAGGTTTAAAACACACAATAAGTTTAAAACTTGTAATAAATCAGATAATTAGGCCAATTATTGATAGCTAAGCGACCGTGCTAGAACCACGGAACTCGAGAATGCCTAACACCTTCTCCCGGGTTACATAATTCCTTACCCGGATTTCTGTGTTTCGCGGACTGTAATATAGATTCAAACTTCCTCGATTCGGGATTTAAAATAAACCGGTGACTTGGGATACCATAATTATCCCAAATGGCGACTCTGAATCGATAAATAATCCCGTTTCAGTTATTGTCACTTAATTGGAAAAACGCCCTAATCCCCATCCCTGGCGGAAAAAGGAGGCGTGACAGTCATAAACCCAAAAATACAAGGGTAGCAAAAACAAACCATCCAAAAAAGTTTTCCAAAAACATAAGGGAGTTCCAAGCAAAAACCAACACACAAACACTTTCGACAAAAAACCCGAAAAAGAGGAAAAGCTAAAGAGCATCATCAACGGAAGAAGAAAGATCAACTTGGGGAGAACATGGTTAAACATCAGATTCGCTAAGGAAAATTCAATCTCCATTACCCTTAGAACCTTCACCTTCACGTGTGAAAAATCTTTGACGTTGCTGAGTTTGTTCAATTGCTTCTCTGGCCTTAGCAATCTCAGTTTTAAGGTCAAACTATTCCCGACTGGCTTCGGTTAAAGTCTCGAGGCGAGTGTTAAAAAAGCCCAGTTAACATCCAACGATGACTTATCCTCGAGAGCTTCATAGTCCTTCTCCCACTGACCAATTTCAGCTCTTCTTTTTATGCTTCTGAGGCTTCGTAAGCTATCTTCAAAGGAGCAAAAGAACTTTCCAAGAACTTAATTTTATATTTAGAGGTGCGAAAATCTTCTTGAGCTTGGGTAAGCGTTTGAACCAATTTTCCCTCGTAAACCTATTTTTGATTGAGGAGATCTTTCTAACCCCTTATCTCTTCAGTAGCCTTGGAAAGTTGTTCAACAAAAGAGGATTCAAGTCTATCCTTATCCTTATCAACTTGACTAGAAGAAGCTTTTAGAACCGTTAACTCAGCGGATACCATTCTCATTTGCTGTTCCAAAGCTTCTTTCTCTTCTGCAAGAACATTCTTTTCCTACTTAAGACCTTCAAATTGTTCTCTTCATTTATCATCTCAGTACGAAATTCAATTAGTTGTTGATCAGTCCAAAAGATCCTTTTCATAAGCTCTGTGCCTATCAAATTAATCTATAAAAAAAAAGTTAAAATGAGGAAAAAGAAGGAAGAGAATATAAGTAAATTGATACCTTAAGAGAAGAATGAGCAATGTCATTCATTAAGGTCAAGGAACTGAGATCCTCTAAACTCTTCTTTTGCACGGGTCCTAATAATGGCTTCAACTACACGTTAGTTTTTCTAGACTTCCTCAATAAATTTCCTCCCTTGGGGAATGCAATCACAACTTTTTTCAGTTCCCGCCTGATACTAGAAGACTTAGCTTCTACATGAGAATCAGCAGCGGGAGCAACCACTGGACTAACGCGGGGAAAAGACACATGGGAGTTAACAATAGATAAAATTGAAAGGGAAGTAAGTGGCAATTCTTCAGATTCAGGTCCGAGGACTTATTCACCCTCAAAGCCATGGGCGAATAACCTTTCAACAAGACTTGATGGGGGATTAGCTCTGTTACCAGCGTCTTTATCAGAAATTTCTAAAGGGGCATTCTCTGGCTCATCAATGATTCTGAAGGAAATTGAACTTGATGGGGGATCATGAGAGATAGGGGTTTCATCATCAGAAATCACGTGTCTCCTGACATACGGTTTTCTCACCAAAGAACCTTCTTCAACGTCCTCTTCATCATCAGACCCACTGGCTTCGACAGTTTTCCTCTTGGAGGAAGAAGCACTCAAAATATGTTTTTGAGCAATACTTACAAAAAAGCCTGGTTAATGGAGCAGATGCGGGGCTAATGCCACGAATAGCTAACACTAATAAAAAAGGGGGGAATGATGAAAAATTTATGTATAAACAAGTAAAGGAGGAGAGGAACTCCAAAGATAAAGAGTACCGTGAATCTTCACTTTCCAACCAAATTTATGTGAAAGAAATTTTCAAGATCTTTTGTCCATAAGAGCAGCATTCAACATTTTTTTACCTAAACATTGAAGTCAAAAATTTCTTCAAAGACTTCCATGGTTGCTGAAAAAAGAAATATGTGGTTACATGAAGGAATTCAAGGCAACGAAGAAAAAAAACGGTAACGTGAAAAGTTTTATTTTTCTAGAAAATGCATGTTTTCTTCACCCACTAACCCACTAGTGGGGGCAGCAACAAAGTGGGCGTACCAGCCACGGTTACGATCATCCTCGGGGCTAACTTAAACCCTTTTACTTCTAGCCACGAGGAAAAAGATCCCTTCACGAAACAACTTGGGAGAGTAAAGATGAAGTAAGTGACGAAGGGTAAAAGGATAAAAAAGCCAAATTCGACAAATAGCGAAGGCATGCCACAACCCTCCAGATGGAGGGATCAATCTGGACAAGGCAAACATTAAAATAACAACAAAACTCGATGATCACTGGTTCAATGGGAGGCTTAAACCCTAAAGTGAAAATGTAGGTATAAACGAAAGAAAAGCCAGCATGTTAAGAGATGATTCTTTGATTGGCACTAGAACTTAAAACTGGGAAATTTGGTTTCCAATGACATTATCGTCGAACTAAAAAAAAAAGACCATGAGTGATTAAACTAGGGTAAAGTTCAGTAGGGTTAAGGGAAGCTATAGAATAAACTTGATTCTTCGTGGTCTCACGATCCAACACAAAAGAAAACTCTTGAGGAACAATCTCAAAAATCGTAGGCTCACACATCGGTTCATTCAGGTCCCTATTTTTAGAAGAAGATCTAAGGGTCAAAGAAGCTCTAGGTCTAGAAGAAGATGGCCTGGCGTAACTACTTTGAGATGTAGAACCACAAGTAGATAACGAACCAAGGCTGCAGAGTCTACCACCTCTGCTACTCCTAGTAGGGGCAGTAGAATGAGGAAGCTCGTCAACGATCACAACTTTGCGAGGGCCTGGTGTTGAAGAAGACATGCTTAACAAAGAAAATACAAAGAAAATGTACAAAAATATGAAGAATGGTTAAGATGATGGATAGAGAGAAGAAGGAAGAAGGTTTCAAGAAATCAAAAAAGATGAAGTATTTATAAGGAGATACAACCGTCGTTATGATTGGTCATTATGAAGTGTCATAATGGAGCCGTCACTTCGTGACTGACACAGCTACAGAAAAAACCCTTAAAAAACACTGAGAAATTGCAAAGTGGCATGGGCATTAAATGAATGTGACATACGTCGCATCGATTCTGAAGGAGGCATAATGATACTCGAGAAATGTCGATAAAGAATTCCCGCCATAAAATCTTACCAATTCCCGAATATTTAGTCCAGAATATTCAGAAAGTGGAGGGATTATCTATATTGATAGAAAAAGACATGACACATGGACTATCAATAAGTTGACGAGGCATGGTATGTGGAACATCGATGTAAGGACAAATGACATTCTTAATTAGATGTGTTAAAGAATGCGAAAAAGGCACGGGAGAAACTCCCATAGGGTTACACTGAGAAAAAATCGGACCTGACAGTTGTAAAAAGAGAAACAAAAACGAAATGAATAATGGCTGTGAAGAAGGAAAGATATACAAACCTGTCATAAATAAGGAAGGGAAATCGGTGTAGTTACAAGGAATCTTTAATCATAAATATTTTTGTTACAATTGTACATGATAATGGGCAATCAAGGCAATTAATATCATTAGTAAGCCCAAAATAAGTAAGGGAATCATTATAATTGTATGCTCATACGTAAGGATTGAAATGTCATTTGTAATGGCCAGAAACAATTATTGTTGAAATTTATTAAGTTATTCTTTGCTTTACTCTCAAAGTTCTAAGACGTAATTTTGAGAGTGATTATTAGTTCATTTCATATTTTCTTTGTCAATTATTTTTATTCCTTGATCATTTTTTCAAATTATTGGAGAAGTGAAGTAAATCCTGGTTATCAATAGCCCGATTTCTTCTAGCTATTCGTTTTGATCGAGAAATTTATTTTTCGGTTAAACACTATTACCAAAAACTCTAGCTTCGCCTGTGACTCAATTTTATTACACTTAGATTTAGAGTTCAAATCTCACTGAAAATCTTTGTGTTGTTGAACTATCCTTCGTTTTTTTTCTTTTAATCTCTAAAACATGTCATTGCTTTTGTAGAAAAAGTAGGTGGGGTTACAAAAAGAACGAGAAAGACAACTCCATGAAGAACACAAGGCACCAAATTAAAGAAATTTCCAATTTGACAACTAAAGTGAAGTGGTCCAAGTTTATTTAGTTAATTTCTTTTCTGGGGCCCCAAATATCGTTAAACTAACATTAGGACGTAAAGAATTGCCAAAT
The DNA here is from genome assembly GCA_005239505.1 of Nicotiana paniculata. NCBI lineage: Eukaryota > Viridiplantae > Streptophyta > Magnoliopsida > Solanales > Solanaceae > Nicotiana > Nicotiana paniculata. The sequence goes on along the minus strand of ML353603.1, from coordinate 10,602 downwards.
AAATATATTTTATGTTAGTTCAATAGATAGTTTCTAGAATCTCCATAATATAGAGAAGAAACTATATGTTAAATACAAAGGCCCCTCAACTAAAACAACAAGCTAACAACTCTATTTTGAAAGTGTTTTGTGCACATAAATCATTAACTGACAGTGAACTGATATATTGTTTCAATTGATTGTTCTTTCATTGATGGTAAGGTGCAATAACTTTCAATCACCTAACCCTAGTTTTGTTTACCTTTGGACAAGCCAAGTTCTATCAAATATACAGTCTGTCACCAAATACATGACACGATTAACATCTTCACTAAGTTATTTTTTAAAAATCTTAATCATAATTATATGCATTTTAGACGGAGTTATATACATTATATTAATTCGTTTAAGTACTACGCACCGGTACTTTGTTAATACAACAACAGCATATCAGTGTATTTACACATTATGAGGTCTGGGAGGGTAAAATATACCTAGACCTTATCTTTACCTTGTGGAAACCGTAGAGAGCTTATTCTCGAAACCCTCGACTCAAGAAAAATAGTTCACAACAGGTTTGAACAAGAGAACAGTAATGCAGAGGCTATTGTGGGTTTGAGGAGAGATAGGGGTAAACCAAAGAAATATTTGGAAGAAGTGATTAGACAGGACATGACATGTCTCCTGCTTACCGAGAATATGCATGACCCTAAATAGGAAGATATGGAGGTCGAAAATTAAGGTAAAAGGTTAGTGGGTCGTTGTATGGGTCACCCTATCTACTCCGTTTTCCCCCTATCAGTATTAGCATTATCATTTTTAGTTAAATTAATTTGTGACAAACTTTAACTGATAATAAGATAAAAACTATAATTAGTTAACACATAATCACATGTTAAATTACACTAATAATTATGTGAAATAATTATACTAGTCAGTATATATAACTTAAATTATAAATCCTAAATTGATTTCAGATTACTTGAATGTATGGACCTGTTTCGGGAAGGAAAAAAACCATTTGGTCTCATTTATTGAATTAATTTACTATAAAGTCTGATTGGTAAGTTCCTATTGAACTATCTATTTAAATCTTTTTTTAATCATCTATTTAAATGCGTTGATTGAGAGGAGTCATAGAAGACCACGTACGTTGAGACATAATCAATCACCAAACTAATTTACAAAAGAATAATGAATCAAAACACTGTTACTGAATGAGACAGTTCATTAATTAATAAAGCTAATAGCATAGGATTATACACTTGATTTTGACGTAATACTATACGACGATCCTAATCCTGTTGGCTACGTAGTATTTGACTATCTTCATGATTTTTTGGTTGTTAATAAGTTTTAATATATGGATGTAATTAGCTGGCACCATTTTTAATATTTTCATATGCATGCATGTAGGCTACTTGGTACTAAATAAGAGGCAAGTTAGTTTTTTTTTTTAGATTACTAATTTTATTTGCTATAAATAATTACAGTGACCTGATGATATAAAAAAAAATTATTGTCCGAATATAAAAATTAAACTCATTATCGAAACCACACAATATAATATGTAAAACTCAACTCTTCTCTCCTAGTTCTTTATATTTAGCTCGATTATATATATATATATATATATATATATATATATATATATTAAACCAAAAGCTAGTTATTATCTGTATAGCATTTAGCAGCCTCAATCTTATAGATGACTCTAGTTGGAAGAGAATGATTACAAACAGGGAAATTGACTTCCTTTTCTAAAAATAATTTTCCACTATGGTTGAAAAATTCAACCTTTGCTTTGTGGATACGAAAGCATATTATGGGCAAACCATAAACCCAAGTAGAAAAAAGAAAAGTTAAATCATATGAGGAGATAAGAAGAATATGGAACCAAATTATACCCTTTGGGAGTTGGGACCCTTCACATAACACAAACACAACTTTAATTTAGTCCACCACCTCAATCCCTAATATCACATAAGAATTCAAGATTTTAAATTTATGGTTTTTGAAGATTTTTTTTTTTTTTTTAGGTTCGACAATTAATTATTATATTTATTGAGTAAATTTCTTAATATAAATGTTTAAAATCCAAACCATACCGCATTATGGAAGTGTTGCGATGAATGGATTGTGATTAGAGCTTAATTACGTACATTTATACAATATATATAAGATCACTTCAAATATAACAATATTTAATTACTTATAAAAAGTGGATTAGTATCTTGAACAATAAGACAAATTACTTGTATAACAGATAATATAAATTGGTAGTGTCTAAAAAAAATTTACAGTATTAATATGTTTATGTTAAATGATAGTAGGAATACTAATGCAGCTACGGGCGAGCGAAGCTAGGTGGGCAGAATGGGGTTCATTCCAAAGTTATGTTGTGTTATAAGGGTAATTTTTTATTCATGCACATGCATATATTAGATATCGATTCTTTTAAACTTGTTCGTGTGTTTATTTTTTTTAATTTTTAAATGTCTTTGGTGAAAATTCTCCGCCACCGGATGCAGCCATTACTCTTTTATTTTATGGCTAAACGATATAGTGTTTTTCATCGGATTCGATTTGCCTTTGGTACTTTAATTAGTTATGTCATCTCCTCTTTTCCCTAACTTCCCTTGTTTAATGATAATCTAAGACCATCATTTTGTCATATTACTTGTTGCTTCTTGTCTTGTTTTTCACACAGTTAGTATTTCCTGTCGACACGTGTGTACTATTAATTTGTGATTACTTAATTTAACCACTGACCGAAAAAGATATAAAGACAGAAAAGTAAGAAAGTCATGATTCCAATACAAGTTGTAATTTTCTTATAAACCTTTTAATAATATAGAAACCATATATTCCTCGTTAACATTATTTTTTAAAGAAATTTTATTTTACATTGTTAACAGGAAAGGACGACCCAATTGAAGAGTATTGCCAAGAAAATTATCAGAATATGAATTCTATATATGACAATATAATGCAGTTCCAATTATTGTCTCTCTTGACCACCAAACTGAACTTTGTACAACGACTAGTTAGAAAATAAAGAAATGATCAGTAGCTAATCAACTTATTTTAATTCTAACACAACCATTTTGTTTCAAATGTAAGTATCATTACGCGTTACATGAAAGAAAATAGCAATATACAGTCCATTGAATCATGTAATCAACTCATTTAAAAGTATAAATTCTCGAATAGTATGACTATCAAATTTAAAAAGAATCAAGTCCGTACACGAGGGGACGTATTGAAAATACTATATTTAACTACATTGGAGAATTGGAACTTTTGCCCAACCTAAATGGTTACTTATTGTGTACAAACTAGAACATCCTGTATTCATGCGGGGTACGAGGAAGAACGGCATCTCAAAGAATGTGATTTAGACAACCTATTCTAATGCAAATAATATATTAACGGCTGTTTTCACGGCTTGAACTTGTGACCTGTAAATCATACGGAGACGTCTTTACTGTTGCTCCAAAACTCCCCTTCTGTCTTATGGGGCAAAATAGGTAAGGCAAAATAGGTAAGAATATATGAACTTTTGACTTTCCCAGGTTTAACACTAACGCAAACCGAATCTGATGCAAAGTAGTAAACTAGGGTTTGAGGCTTTTCTGATTAGCACTTTGCATCATTCGCAAGGAAAGAGGGTTCCATTCTCACATGTTAGTAGCTAGTAATACATGAACTGATGTTCCTTTTTTTATTTCTTTAAAATCTTGGTACCTTTTGGTTTAGTAAATTAAAAACAAGTTCCATTAAGTGGCATACAATGAGCGGATCTAGCCTTAAAGCCTATAGATGAATTAATAGGGAAGCCAAAAATTTTACTAACATCGTTCAAGATTTCATATATATATATATATATATGCAATCTTTAATTTATATATGCAGTATAATATTTATACACATACGGTGAACTCTTCACTTTTTATAATTTGTCGATGGGTTCAAGTGGACACCCTTCATTGTAGTGGCTATGCTACTGCAGTGAACTCATTAGCTGCCAAACCCTAGATCCACCTCAGTGAACTCTAGAATGCAACAAATATTAATTTTGAACCCGTCATTTAAAAGCTCTCAATGGTTCACCACTAAGAATATAAAAATTAAATTATCAAGTTTAAATTCTAAATCGGCCTTTTATCCAAATTAGTTGTTTTTCCTCAATGACTTTGAGTGACCTTTCATTAAGAATACGAAATAGAATGATTCCAAACTCAAACAGCGGAAGTAGCCACAAGGACTACGCATCATAGAAATCATTTAAAGTTTCTGGAAATTCTCGTTATGTTTAGGTTTATCTTGTTTCGTTTTCATGTCTCCTTTTGGCAGAAAAAGAAGAAAGAAAACTACAAATTTTTGCAGGCTTTTGTGCTGATAAATATGGACTAATTAAGCTCTTTTTTTTGTTGGTATGTAGATGGACATATATATTATAGAGTTGAGTTAGTGGAGTTTACCTATTTTTGCAATCTGCAATAAACAGACTCGATTTTAGCCACTAACCATTGTAAGTGGTTCACATGTGCTCCACTCTTTGACCCTTCAATCACGTGCTTGCCTTTCACTTTTTTCTTCTCTTTTTCCAGTTTAATTAACTATATCTATAAAATCTACTGATCCGATTAATTTAAATTTTTATCGATCAGTGGTGGAATTAAAATTTTTACCAAAAAGATCTGGAATATTAAGGTTAACACATGAATATAAACCAAGGAGATTACACAAAAAAAATATACTAAAAAAAAATTTCGTTGAAAGGAGTTAACTCCCTTCTACCTCCCTAGCTTCGCCCCTGATATCGAGAAAATTAATTAAAGGATAAACCTGCTCATGACTGGTGAGACCCATTTAACCTAGGGCTCTGATACCAACTTGTCACGACCCAATTTCAGAACCGTGATGGCGCCTGTCGTGGGACCAGGCCAACCACCTATCTAAACTAAACTAGAGCCACTCATTAGAGAAATACCATTTTTAACAAATCTGAAATCAATAATAATAGTAAGTTTGAATTTGAAAACAGATTTATGAGAATCAGGAACCCATAATCCTACAAAAACCCGGATCCGGTGTCACACAGTCATGAGCTGTTAATACATAATACAACCCGAAATGAAATGACTAACATAATCTGAAAATAAATACGACAGGTAGAAAAGGAAGAGACGACGAGATCATGGTCGCCAGCTGCTACCTCGTCAACTCTGATGAAAACTGCTGCTACTCACTGATCAGAGCTGAATCCCGATGTACCTGGATTTGCACACAAGGTGCAGGGGGTAACGTGAGTACACCAACTCAGTAGTAACGAAACCAAACTACGGGCTGAGAGGTAGTGACAGACTAAACCTCCGATAATTCGAACAACAGTATATAACTTGGACATGATAGTAATATATCAGAAAATAAACAAGATGCATCAATTTGTGCCCCTAGCCCTGCATATCAGCATGAATTCATATAAATCAAGAATGATGTGTACTCAGTAAACAAACTCTCAGAAGGTAGTCCACTCAGTACTAGAATACAACCTTCTGGATCAGGGAAAGTCCATCTCGGATATTACCTAAACACAAGTGACACAGTCACCTAGTACCGAGGAAAAAGGCCGATCCAGCCCCACGGAGAAGATCAATCTCCGGAACATAAGCCCCACGGAGAAGGTCCATCTCCGAAACATAATACTCAGACAAGATCCATGTCCAGGGAAGATCCATCCCTCAATATATGTGTTCTCACTGGGGTGTAAAGACTCCGGAGGGGCTCCTATAAGCCCAAGCGCTATATCAAGCCAACGAAGGCATGATTCCCGGGTCGCTGTGATGCGCAGTTCGACCTCATAACTGTCTCAAAACCAAGCTTCAAGCCTCACTCAGTCAGTACCTTCCAGTCCCACTCACAAGGCTCTAACATATGAAAATCAGCCCAAACCAATAATAATATACTATCGAATCCCCTCTTCAAAAACCCTTCAAAAGCTTCAAACTGGGATGAAATATTGAGAAAGATGGATAAAATTCGCGAAGGCACGCTTCTATACTTTCTTCCCAGTGGTTCCGCACCTGTGACCACTTACTCACACCTGCGGAACCGCACCTGCGGAAAATCCCAAGGACCTCAACTTCCGCACCTGCAGTCAACCTCCCGCACTTGCGAAAATTACCTCGCACCTGCGGAATCTCCTTACTCAGCCCAAACTTCCGTACCTGCGGCTCCTCTTCTGCTCATGCGGTTCCCCTTCCTCATGTGCGAAAACACCAGTAACAACAATATCAACAATAGCAAAAACCAGTCCAACTCCCCGTTAACCACCTGAAACCATCTTGAGCCCCTGGGGATCCCAACCAAACATACCAACGCATCATACATGATCATTCAAAATTAGTCGAGCCTTCGAAACATTAACCACAGCATCAGAACTCCAAAAACACATCGAATTCAACCCTATGAACTTTGAATTTTTTAAATTCCACCAACGATGCCGAAACTACCCAAAATAACTCCGATTGACCTGAAATTTTGCAGACATATCCAAAATGACATTACGAACCTGTTCCACATGTCGGAATTTCATTTCGACCCCGATAGCCTATTTTCCACTGCCAACTGGAAATCGCCAAAAACTAACTTTCGCCAATTGAAGCCTAATTCTACACCGGACATCACAAAAATATTTCGAACACACTCCTAAGTCCCAAATCACCTAACAAAGTTATCCGATCCATAAAATCCACATTTCGAGGTCATTTCCCAATAAGTCAACTTCTGGTTGACTTTTCCAACTCTAGGGCTACTTTTAGAGACTAAGTAAGCTACAACAAGGCAGAAACAATGAAAATAATGCATGTTCCACGTAACGACCGACCGGGTCGTTACATTCTCCCCCTCTTAAATAAACGTTCGTCCTCGAACGGGTCTAGAAACATACCTGGAATATCAAACAAGTGAGGATATCTGCTCTGCATCTCCCGCTCGGTCTCCCAAGTAGCCTCCTCCACTGGCTGACCTCTCCACTGTACCTTCACTGAAGCTATCTCCTTTGACCTCAACTTTCTGACCTCGCGAGCCAAAATAGCCACTGGCTCCACTTCATAAGACATATCATCCTCGAGCTGAACTCTGCTGAAGTCTAACACATGAGACGGGTCACCAACATATTTTCTGAGCATCGACACATAAAATACCGGATGAACACTCGATAGAGTAGGTGGCAAGGCAAGTCTATAAGCCACATCTCCAACCTTCTGAAGCACCTCGAAAGGACCAATAAACCGCGGACTTAGCTTTCCTCTCTTTCCGAATCTCATAACACCCTTCATGGGTGATACCTTCAGCAGTACCTTATCACATTTCATAAAAGACACATCCCGAACCTTCTGGTCCTCATAACTCTTCTGTCTAGACTGCGCCGTGCGAATCGTTCCTGAATCAACTTCACCTTCTCCAATGCATCCTGAATCAAATTTGTGCCCAATAACTTAGCCTCACCAAGCTTTAACCAACCAACCGGAGATCTACACCTCTTACCATATAAAGCCTCATACGGGGCCATCTGAATACTGGACTGGTAGCTGTTATTATATTCAAACTACGCTAGTGGCAGGAACTGATCCCATGAACCACCAAAATCAAACACACAAGCCTGTAACATGTCCTCCAAAATCTGAATAGTCTGTTTCGACTGCCCGTTGGTCTGCGGGTGAAATAGAGAGCTCAACTCTACATCAGTACCCATGCCTCTCTGCACGACCCTCCAAAACTGAGATGTGAACTGAGTACCTCTGTCAGAAATAATAGAAACCGGAACTCCATGCAATCGGACAATCTCCTTAATGTAAATACCAACTAACGGCTCTGAAGTATAAGAAGTGCTGACAGGAATGATGTGCGCGGACTTGGTCAATCTATCTACAATGACCCAAATAACATCAAAACCCTTCGAAGTTCGTGGAAGCCCAACTACAAAGTCCATGGTAATCCGCTCCCACTTCCACTCCGGAATATCTAACCTCTGAAGTAATCCACCTGGTCTCTGGTGCTCATACTTGACCTGCTGGCAGTTGACACCGTGCTACATACTCAACAATATCTCTCTTCATCCGCCTCCACCAATACTGCTGTCTCAGATCCTGATACATCTTTGCGGCACCCGGATGAATAGAATACCGCGAACTGTGAGCCTCTGCTAATATCAACTCTCGAATACCATCCATATTGGGCACGCAAATACGACCCTGCATCCTCATAACTCCGTCATCACCAGTAGCCACATCCTGGGCATCACCCCGACAAACTCTATCCTGAATAACTAACAAGTGGCGGTCTTAATATTGTCGTGCCTTAATCTGATCAAATAAAGAAGCACCGGGAAGCATGCTAGCTACCAGCCGCGGAGGGTCTGACAAATCCAATCTCACCAACTGTCCCACTAAAGCCTGAACATCAAGTGCTAACGGGCGCTCTGCTTCTGAAAGGTAAGCTAGACACCCCAAAATCTCGGATCTGCGACTCAAGGCATCGGCCACTACATTGGCCTTCCCCGGGTGATACAAAATAGTTAAGTCATAGTGCTTAAGAAGCTCTAACCATCTCCTCTGGCGAAAATTCAAGTCCTTCTGCCTTAGCAGATACTGCAAGCTACGATGACCAAACATACCAACGCATCATACATGATCATTCAAACTTAGTCGAGCCTTTGAAACATTAATCACAGCATGAAAATTCCAAAAACACATCGAATTCAAGCCTATGAACTTTGAATTCTCTAAATTCCACCAACAATGCCGAAACTACCCAAAACAACTCCGATTGACCTGAAATTTTGTAGACATATCCAAAATGACATTACGAACCTATTCCAACTGTCGGAATTCCATTCCGACCCCGATAGCCTATTTTCCACTGCCAACCGGAAATCGCCAAAAACTAACTTTCGCCAATTCAAGCCTAATTCTACACCGGATATCACAAAAATATTCCGAACACATTCCTAAGTCCCAAATCACCTAACGATCTATCCGAGCCATAAAATCCGCATTCCGAGGTTGTTTCCAAATAAGTTAACTCCCGGTTGACTTTTGCAACTCTAGGACTACTTTTTGAGACTAAGTGTCTCAGTTCCTCCTATAACCACTACAAACCCGGACTAACCAACTCTAACACATCATGAACAGTCTAAGTAAGCTACAACAAGGCAGAAATAATGAAAATAATGCATGTTCCACGTAATGACCGACCGAGTCGTTACATAAAATTTATTTACCTTTCAAGAATATTAAGCCGAAATTTGAAATAATACGTTAAAAGATAAAATTGTGATAAAATTTAAGAAATATATTTATAAATTACATTATAATAAATATTTATACGTAAAAAATATTTGTAAGAATTATATAAATGTACTATCGGGTTGGTTTGGTTTCGGTTTTACTTTTTTAGTTAAAACCAAACCAAACCAATTATGGTCGGGTTTTATTTTCCAATACCAAACAACATCGCGTTTTTTTCTCCAGTTTGACTCGGATTATCGATTTGATACGATTTATCGATTTTCTTTGTACACACCTAATTTTTTAGCATCGACATAGAAAAAAATCTTACATTGTCTAAGTTAATATCACAAAATTGTCTATACTAATTATGGATATAGAATAATAACCTGGAAAAGAGAATAAGTAATCTGGCCGAACTAATTAAACTACGTTGATAGCATAGAAATTCGTTAATTTTTCAGAGCATAAAATTATTTAATAGTATAAAGAGTTTCTAATCTGAGCTTTCTTTAACACACTACGTGGGATTCTGTGAACTGGCTTGTTTTGTGATAGTGATAAAATCAATTTTGTAACACATTACAGTTGAACTCCAACACACGAAAAGTTCCAGCGTAATATACTGGAGTTTGTAGCATTTGTATATGAACTTCTAGCATATTATGCTGGACCAATATATTATATTGGAACTTTAGTATATTATGTTGGAAGTTTAGTATATTATACTGGAATATTTTTCGGATATTGAACAATATTTTCGTTCAAATTTATCTTTACATGAAAAGTGATTAAATTTCAATTATTTTTAAAATTATGACTATTTTTCAACGACCACTTATAATCCTGGCTATTTTTAAATTTCTCCCCCATATATGATGGAGTAATGGAGGCAATTACAAAGAGATACAGCCATGTCATGCTAATATTGAAAAACTTGGAGCATTTAGGTTGACTTTTTAACGATTAGTTATTGTCATAAATTTAGAACCAAACTTGGAGCATTTAGGTTAACTTTGTTACGATTAATTATTGTACTAAATTTAGAACCATTCGATTTAAGCTCAAATATGACTTATTTATAAAAAAATTGTTGGGACGTCTTATTTGGTCATCCTCATTTAACTTGTATCAACTTTTAGATTTTTTTAAAGTAGTACCCCAAGTTTAAACAACTTCGGTTGGCGGTGATTTTATATGGTGTTTGTAAACATATTTATTAAGGTAGTTTATTTTTTACAGCAATGAGCTGCTATGGCGCTTTATTTTTTTACTACTGCTTAGGATTTCTTCTTCTTCTTTTTCTTAATTGCAAAATGAGTTCGTT
>ML353600.1:0-38649 GCA_005239505.1 Nicotiana paniculata | reverse complement strand
AATCCTCATCTCGCCTATCGGACAACATTACCCCGCAACGGCCCGACTCCGTTTCTTTTGTACTAATAATACGACAGAATACGAAGCTTGTATCATGGGTCTGAAAATGGCCCTAGATCTGGATGTGCATGAACTATTGGTTATGAGAGATTCTGATTTGCTTATCCGGCAAGCCCAAGGTGAATGGGAGACTCGCACATCAAACTTATCCCATACAGACAATGTGTGCAAGACCTGAGCAAAAGATTCAAATCCATCGAGTTCAGGTACATTCCCAGGTTTCACAACGAACTAGGCGACGCCTTGGCTACCTTAGCCTCGATGATCCCTTATCCAGGTAACACTCATATTGATCCATTGAAAATCCAAGTTCGGAATCAACACGGTTATTGCAATACTATCGAGACAGAACTAGATGGTGAACCGTGGTATCATGACATAAAATGATTCCTGAAAACAAGGGAATACCCAGAGCATGCCAAGGCAGATTGTCCTCTTGATTTGTCCTCTTGATTTATACATATGAGAATCCGAGATATTAAATATTCCTTCTTTTGGATGAAAACTTAATATCTCTTCTCATGAATTAATTTAGTGTTACTAAAGTGATCTTTTTTGGTTAGATAAACCACAAACACAAGCTTACGTTTATAGGACAATTTTCACATGGTACATTGAGCACCTTTTTAATGACTCAAATAAATAGATTACTTCAGTAGATCGTAGCTATTTATAAACCATAACTCAATCCATGTACTATATCATCGCACATGTATAAACTACGAAGAATTTTCAATGATTTCAAATAAATATACCACCTTAATGATAACCATTTATTAATCATAAATTCTCAATTTATGTATTATAGCATTTTACATGTATAAAACTTTAAGAGTTTTCAATGACACTCAATAAATAATTTACCTCGGTAATACCTATTTATTAATCATAGATTCTTAATTATACACAATTAATATACATGTGTAATAGGCTCATATAATTATTGGACAAAAGAAAAATAATTCTAAAACCGTCCAGTACTAGCCGCAAAGAAGAGAAACTTCTATATGTAACAAACAAAAGTTTTCATTAGGGCACCTTCACGTGAAGCAAAGGCCAAAATAAAACTTTATTTCCTTCCTATACTAATGCGAAAAGAAAGAAGAAGGAATCTTGCGGCCCGGTTTATTAAATGTATTGAGTTACAAAAATTAGCCAATTATCAATTCACCATCGGCTGAACATTCAATAAAACCCTCTTTGCTAGATATAGTCTCGCATTATTAAACAATTCAAGGTTAACGGAGGAGTCTTGAACAAGAAAAATTTATTACAAGACAAAATAATGAATCTTTGACTTACCTTTAATGCTACCGTAATAAATTACGAATTATTCCACTAAAAATTCGTAACTTCATTCCTCAGTTCAATTTCGAAATTCTTCCATTAAATCTTATTTAACTCCTCATGTTAAGATTCAGATACTAATCGAATAAATTAAATTACTAACAGTTTAATTCATTGATTATTTCCTTTAGACTTTCGCTTAACTTATTTCATGTGACAGATACAAAATCCACCTGCAGGGTTTACACATGAAAACTTATAAGCTTTCATAAAGGTGTATCATCAATCTCTAGATCGAGACATGGATTTCCATCAACTAATTATTACTTCGCCAATGTATATTATTATTATCCAATTTACCAAGCATATTGACCCAGAAAGAATCTCGCCTTTTAATAAATTAAAACAATAAGAATATACACGGCTAATATGTATTATATCAAGATTAAGAGTATAAGTACATTTAATGGCTAGAGAGTTTATTTTATTAAGTCAGTATAAAATACTTGTATCTACTTGGTCCGTCAATACATACAAAATGTACTAGCTCAAGAAGTTGGAATTAAACCATTCCCATAATCAAGATAAATTATATATAATCTTGTGCTACAATCATTCATGATAGTTTGTCCAATTCTATCATTAGATTGTGAACATAATCGTTATACTTATAAGAACCGACGATTTAATCTTCTGTGTATAAGCTGAACTCTATACACTAAATCATCTACTATATAAGTAAAGGACACAGATGAATATATGATCTATTTAAAACTTTATAAAAATTGAATAAATAATTATTCCATAATAAATACTATATCTAAACCAAACTCATAATTAATAGTATATATCTCAATAGATGGGTCCGGCAATAATATTCTATTAGAGATGGAGTCAGAATTTCAAGTTCATATGACTATATAAAATAATGTTCTTCGTTATGTTGCTCTTCACTTGGTAAAAATCATTGAAAAGAACATGTAAGTTGATTACCTTCTTCCTATAGAGTAAAAAAGTTGAAATAAAAAACAATATAGTATAAAAGAGTACATACTTTTTGCCTTCTGAGTCGACTCTTATTGCACGTCCATCTATTTTTTGTCACTAATTTTAACTAGACAACCCATTTCTTAATTTTCTAATGTAATTTAGAAACTAAATGGCGGCAACTTTTGGCGGTAACAATTATACAAACAAACTATGAAGCGTTATAATTAAATAGGATTTTTATTAAATAGAAATGGTCTCTTGATTTTGAAATGTGAAGGAACACATGAGAAAGGCTATTTTGCGAATCTAAAGGACACAACCCTTCAATTCAAGACATCATTTTCTTTATATATATATATATATAATGCAATTTTTCAGCAAAGGGAATTCAACTGGAACCGTTTTACCAAAGATAGTGCAGCGACTAAGTAGTGACACTCTGACAAGTCGTGGAAGGGGCTGGGGTCCGAAACCCAATTGTGGTAAAATTGGACAAAGAGAACGAAAATAAGTCAAAAAAAAAGAGTACCGAAATATGTGTAACGCCACACTATGTGGCGCTATACATTAACGGTAACTGTGCCGTTAATGTATAGCGTCACATAGTGTGACGTTATATACTTTTTTTCTGACAGACAGGTATAACGCCACTATATCCGGCGTTATACACTAAAAGTAGTACAAGGCTGTTTGGCCCACTGGTTGAAAGGTAGGTGTGAAGTGGGTTTTGTCCTCGAGGTTCAAACCCCTACACAAACATTTTTATATTTTCCTATTTCTTTTTCATTTTTTATTTCTTTTCATTATTTGATTTAAGTGTTTAGATATAAATACTTTAACAGAAAAGCCATTTATTATTTCTTTAAAAATAACCAATACTTTTAATAGTTGTTATTTTGTGTTATACGTAAAACAAAATTATTTTTTTCTTTTATTTTCAAATTAGAATTATAAGTTTTATTTTCAAATTAGTTAAAATATTTATTTATTATTTGTTCAACTTTCTATCTTCGTCCTTTCACATTTATAAATAGCTTAGCTAAGCAAAAACATGAAGTTTCGTGAAGGACCCATAAAAGCCAATTGAAACTCTTTGTTATTTTTTTTCATGATAATTGCAGTTTATTTTTATGAGATTTTTTTAGTCTGTTGCAAAACGGATTGATACCTTCATATTTAAAAATTAGTGTAACCTTAAATTTCTCAAGTTACTCTTCAAATAATTAATTTATTTTATAGCCTCAAAATATTACGGTATATTTAAGATTACAAATTTTACAAAATCAAAGTTTTAAATTTCGAGGTATGACCAAAAGCCTTTCAGGTACTTCTATGTTGAATAGTTAAGTTACTAATTTTTACAATATATAACTATAAATTACTCATATTTTTATTTTTCGGATATTTAAATCAACTTCTACTATAGATAAAATAGCAAATACTTTTGAGATATTTTAATTTCTAAATCTTGTACTGATTAATAACTACATAATCAGATTCTTTTTAAATAGTTTAGCTTTTGAATCTTGTACTAATTTTCAATTACTGAAAATAGAGCAAAATCATTCTATAATATAGTATAATTAAAGTTAAATTGGTAATTAAAATACGAACTTGAAGCAAATAAGAAAGAAATATTAGAAGCTAAATGTATTGATGAGTTGCAATTAATTATTTTCTTTCATTTGAAAATAAAACTTATAATTCTAATTTGAAAATAAGAGAAAAAAAATAATTTTGTTTTACGTATAACACAAAATAACAGCTATTAAAAGTATTGGTTATTTTTTAAAGAAATAATAAATGGCTTCTCTATTAAAGTATTTATATCTAAACACTTAAATCAAATAATGAAAAGAAACAAAAAATAAAAAAGAAATAGGAAAATATAAAAATGTTAGTGTAGGGGTTTGAACCTTGTACCTCAAGGACAAAACCCACTTCACATCTACCTTTCAATCAATTGGCCAGACAGCCTTATATTACTTTTAGTGTATAACGCCAGATATACTGGTGTTATACCCGTCTGTCAGAAAAAAAAAGTATATAACGCCACACTATGTGGCGCTATACATTAACGGCACAGTTACCGTTAATGTATAGCGTCACATAGTGTGACGTTATACATATTTCGGTACTCTTTTTTTTTGACTTATTTTTGTTCTCTTTGTTCAATTTAGCCATAATTGGGTTCCAGACCCGGGGGCTAGTAGCGAAGGTAAGTGACAATGGTGATTGTATGATGATGGCTAGCGGTGGCGGCAACGGGCAATTGCAATAAATAGAATCGTGGTAAAAGTAACATTGGCGTGAATCTTTAAGTTAATGTCTTAATGATTTTAGGATACTGTACAAACTATAAATGATTCAAAACTATTAGTAGTAAGAAGCTAAGAAATAGTTGTGAAATTTAAAAAAGAAATATTTATTTAATTGATTTGAGTGATTGAAATTCAAATCTCCGTAAAAATATATCAGAAATCAAATGAGACATTGGACTCCTAGACTCATTTGCTAGCTAGCGATCAACTTTATGTAATGAAGTATTTCTATTATAAGAGTGTATTCAAGGTTGTAGTAATATCTTTAATTCAAGTAACCATAAGAGTATTTGTTAAACATATTAGTCATTCTCGTCATGTCATACAAAAGATACAAGCGCACTACATTCCTGCAATAATCTGCAACTACTGCAGAGATTGGATATCACTGGAGAAAAACAAAGGGATTAATAATGGGTAATTAAAAAAATAAAAACGGACAGTCCGGTGCATAAGGCATTCCGTGTTCATCCGATGAAGGGTCGTACCCAAAGGGGTGTGATGCACACAGCCTATGCTAATGCAAGCATTAATGGCTGTTCCATAACTCGAACCTCAGACCTATAGGTCATAAGGAGACCACATACAGCCTACGGTAATGCAAGCATTAGTGGCTGCTTCCATAGCTCGAACCCTTGACCTATAGGTCACTCAGAGATAACGTTACCATTGCTCCAAGGTTCCCTTCATATTACTAATTACCATAACAACTACAATATTGGACTAGCTAAAGTCCTGAAGGATGAAACCCCAAAAGTTAACTACTTCATTAATACAATAACTACTCCACTCCAAACCAAGTATTACTAGAGATTTCCATATCTTAATTTAGCTCATATAACCTACTGAAAAGAGAAAGAATAGCTTTTCTACAATCCATGGAGATGCTAAAATCTCCTTCTAAACTAGCCATCTTTTGGTTCTTCTTCTTCTTGACGCTAACCAATCGATCATTTTCTGCAAGAACTCTGAATAACAATCCATCCTCAGAAAACCTTCATCACAATCATGAGCACCATGAAACATCCTTTTATATGCTAGATGTTCTTAGCCAAAAACACCGTTCGTCAAAACCTGCATCAACAAAAGTAAGTAGTCATCAGCTTCCCTTCTCGAAACCATTAGGCTATTTCCCTCCTGTAGGAGGCATTCCCTTGACGGACACAAATCCAAGTGTTGAAATGAACGGATTGCATACTCACACGCTTGATTTGGAAGGAATCAGCATGACATTCCCAGCTATAGCCACACTTCAGGAATTAGAGTTAGGGACAGTCACAACAATCGATGAGAACATATACGAAGGTTCCATTTATGGCTCGTCTTTGATGGGAAAAGCTCAAGGAATGTATGTTGCTAGTTCAGAAGACGGCAGCAGTCATATGATGGCAATGACTACTAGCTTTCTTAGTAATGAATATAAGGATAGTTTAAGGTTTTTCGGGGTGCATAAGTGTGATGTTTTCGAATCACATATAGCAGTAATTGGTGGTACAGGAAAGTATCATGATGCAAATGGCTATGCTACTGTCAAGATTGTCAATGCAACCTCAAATAAGAGTGACGGAGCATACAAGATTCTTTCATTCGGTGTTTATCTTGGTTAAAGCTAGTAGAAGATAGTATATCTGATAACTTTCTAAAGTAATCATTGAGCTGTAATTCACAATTTATTTTCTCTATTGTAATTCTTGTTTGTTGAAGATTTATTTAAGGATGAAGATTCCTCCTATTATTTATCTTGCATATTTTATGTGCAACTCTTGTTTTCTGTCAATACAAAGGGAGATGTTACTTGAACTTTAAGTGTATACTATCAGAAATATACACAAATCTTCAATGGTATCAAAAAGTTAAATGAAATTCACAAAGAATGTTTTTGAACATAACATTTTACTCGATAAGCAAATCAAAGTATAGAATAGTGCATAATTAACTTCAGCTGAAGTCATTCAAAAATTGCTCGCAAAGAAGTGCTTTCTCAGCCCAGATTCGAAGGGAATAGTGTAGGGGCCGGCATAGTATTGTTTAAGTGACAGACTACATTCATGCAGTTAACAGTAAACATATGTTACAAATTAAGGAGCACGGAATAAGCTGCAGAGACCCTTCTCAACAGCAACAAAGCCAGTGTAATCCCACAAGTGGGGTCTGGGGAGGGTAGAATATACTCAGACTTTACCCCTACCTCCATCGGCTCATTTGAAAAAAAATAGGTGGATGAATGAATAATACATATTTGAGTATCTTGAAAATGTGCTATTTATGAGAAATGAACTTAAATTTCCTTCAAGATTTACACAAAATATTTAGCGTTTAGGAAACTTACGGAGAATTCTAGGGTTTAGGAACTCATTTTTCAACATTATACGAAATTCACAGAGAATTTTTCTGCCTTCAACAAGATTTACTGCTAAATTTAAATATTTTATTTTATCGTCTATGAAAGGAAACTTAAATTGCATTTCCTTAAGCTAGGAAATATAGGGAGAATGAGACATGGCAACTCTGCCTGCAGATGTTGAAAAGAAACTTCTGTAAAGTCCCTAGTATATGAAACAACAATATGGTTTACCCTTAAAAACTGCTAATCAATTTTGTTATTTGGTAAAAAAAGAAAAAACATTTTGATTAGTTTTAAGATGATAAAGTACAACTGTCTTGATAATCAGCAAAAGCTTTCAGAGTTGGTGCAACCAGACCTGAAGTCCATTTTGGATTTGGTGTTCTGCAAAAAAATAGTATCTATGAGGGTATTTAGTACTCCTTACCAAAACCACCTTATCAGCTCCACTTCTTATTAAGGATGTAATCAAAACTATAAATACCCATCGAGTCTCCAGGGTTTCCTCATCAATCAACTATCTACTCAACTCCATTTGTTTTTTCTAATCTCTCATTCCCTAGCATCATTCGCAAGAGAAGATGGCAAAATTTCCTCAACTCACCTCTAAAACGGTCCAAGCCACGTTCTGCATTTTGCTGTTAGCCCTCACCTTCGGTTGTGCCAATTCAGCAAGAATCCTTGACGAAGTGAGCCAAGTGGCTGATGCATCATCGGAAACAGATGATCCTGTTGTAGCTCCTGTGGTTGCTCCAGCTGCCATATTGCCAGGTGATCGATTACCAGCTACAGTCACTGCTCCTGATTCTGATGTGGCTCCTGTAGCTGATCCTTCCATCCCTGCTGACACAGTGGCTCCTCCAGCAGATTTACCAGCTGAACCTGAACCTGAACCAGATTCCGTCCCTGTTGTCGCCCCTGCTGCCTCTGTGGCTCCTCCTGCTGACTTACCAGACACTGGAGCTGCCCCCGTTGCCGCCGACGCAGCACCAGTAACTACCCCTGTCACCCAAACACCAGGTGGAGCCGCAGCAGCTGCTACCTCTGGTGCCACAGTAGAAAGTCCTGTCCTCGAACACCCCACATTCTCCTTTTTCATGCATGACATCCTTGGTGGTACACATCCTTCAGGAAGAGTGGTCACTGGAATTGTAGCCACTTCTGATGCCAACAATCTCCCTTTTTCAAACCCCACCAATCAAATCTTCCCAATCAACGGTGGAGTTCCTTTGAACACCATTAACAATGCTGTCAACAACAACAATTATCCATTCCTTGCAGGCCTAAATGGTCAGCAACAAGCTAACACTGTCCTGCAAAACAGCGGAAACAACAATATAGTTAATGGTGATAACAACCAACCTTTTGTAACAGCCGGTCAACTTCCTTCTGGCTTATCGCTTCAGCAGCTCATGTTTGGCTCTATTACTGTCGTTGACAATGAAATAACCGAGGGGCACGAACTGGGATCAGCTGTTCTCGGCAAAGCACAAGGATTTTACCTAACAAGCTCTTCAGATGGCACCAGTCACACTTTAGCCTTGACAGCACTATTCCATGGAGAACACGATCATGAAGTGGATGATACCATTAGTTTCTTTGGAATTCACAGGACAGCCACACCAATTTCGCACATTGCCATCATTGGAGGAACTGGAAAGTATGAAAATGCTAAAGGATTTGCCACCATCGAAACTCTTCCTCACGTGGACCAACATACAACTGATGGACTGGAGACAATTACCCACTTTACCGTCTACATCACCCCTTAAATAGCAGCATGTCTTCTAGATAAGGTGTTAATTCAACATGTTTTCTGCATTTTCGGAATGTTTACATTATGTACTTTGAAGCATGTAATTTAATGGTTAATTGTGTTGGTGGTGTTATGATCTATATCAAAGCTCTTTTACACAGTCCAAAATCGTGTATCCAACATGGAGTTTCATTTGGCCAGCACATATTATGAAACACTTATTATGTATACAAAGAGATATCTAATGAAAAGAAAGAACTTCAAAATCTTTCCCTGGAATCTTTTTACACCAATACAGCAGCAAAAGGAAAAGCAGTCACAAGGCAAAGTAGCTTGTAGCATTCCTTCTGGATGTTACATGTCCAAAATATTACAGTCCTAGTATTTGAAAAATTATGCGCTAAAGCAAATTCAAAGCAAGAATTAATCGCAACTCCTGATTTCTGGCTCCCTGCCTTCAGAAATATACCAGTAGTATTTGATATTTTGTTGTTTACACCAAATCTTTCTACATGAATCTTCATGCATCCGCATGGGATATTCTAAAGAAAAACAAGAATTTTACAAAGTGTTTGAATGAATCTAAGAATAAATAGCGCCACATCTTTCAGATTCTCTACACAACATCCTATACTTTCAGATCAAAACTGCTGTCGGGAAACACCATATCTATCTCCACTAAACTGAAGAGGGAAATAGTAGGAAAACTTCAGGGGCCAAAAATCCCATTTTATATGCTCTCAATACAAGCTAATTCTGCGGCTAACTCATCAAACAAATAGTTCTCTATTTCTGTACATATGCTACCAAGTTCCTCCTCAATCTGCAACCATTTGGTTTCATCTCCAATTGCCTTTCCGGACAAGTCCTTGTGTACTTCATTTTCCTGACTAACCAGCACCCTCCACAACTCTTCTTCAACATCAATTCTCCTCAATGCAGAACAACACCTTCTCTTTAAAGATTTTTCCCTCATGTAGATATCCAGAAATGAATACAAAATCTCACTCAGCCCTGAATTTATGCGGTCAAACAGAAGCTTCCTCTCTGATTTTAACCAAGATGTTTGCTTCCCATACTTCTTCTCTAATAAGCCAAACACTGAGGGATTCACAGGGCAGTCCAAAGAATGCCACGTCTCAAAGGACATTCCTAGGTTCATGCCATGCAAACTGACCTCATCTAAAACATCAACCAGGTAGGAGAAGTCCCTGCTTTCTGCAACTTTGAAGTCTGGCAATATGTTTTCACTATCTTGAAGGAGATCAAGAGACCCTCTCTCAGAGTGTTCATCATTCGAGACGCCCATTTCAGATCCTTCCGAATATGTTTCCTCGGAGTTGGTCTCAAGAAACTGAAGTTGCACTGCTACACCTTACATGTTTAGAAGAGTAAAAATAAGATTGGATGAACGCTATCGAAAAAAAAATACTAGTTAACAAAGGTTTATGTTTACTTACTACATAAGCCATGGAATTCAGAAGTGCAGAGCTTCTCTTCCTGGAAAGGTGGCTCCAGAACTGAATTTGGACTACACTGATCGATTTCCTTCAAGTTTAAGTCTCTATATTCCGCACTATCTTTCTGCTTTCTGTTCATATACTTGCTGCTGATATCCAAAGGATTGCACAGGCCCGAGGTTCCAGTGTGCACACTGAATGAACTGTCAAAACTATGCTTGTCCCGTTCAGAGTCCAAAAATTGAGGCCTTGTTTCTAAGTAATCCATAGCAAGCATTTCTCCATGACTCCGGTTTCTACGAGCTATTTCAACTTCCTGAAAATCATTCTTCAGTTTCCATCTTCCAATGATTTGCTTCTTCTCTTCTTTGGCAAAAGATGACCTTTTTGAAGAAGAATACAGAGTATCATCATCTCTTCTCATACTAAATAAATTTGAAGAAGGTGGTTTCAGATTCTCGGCCTTCAGAAAAGTGTCGTTGATGTTTTCTGCTCTTGATGTGAGTTTTAAACTGTGATTAAGTTCGTGTTGTACAAGGTTACTTGTCTGCACTATTTTCCGTGGAACTCTAACCCCATGTTTTAGAGGTTCCGAGCTATTAACACCATTTGCTCTTCCTGGTTTCTTATTATCTACTGCCCCATTTTCATGTTTTCTGAATTGCTTGTACTTCAAATCAACAGGATCGGATTCCACAGCAGGCCTAAGAGAAAATGACTGTTTTTTGGTGTTACGAGACTTTCCAGAACTAGGTTTGAGCGCAATAATTCTTCGAGATGGATGAGGCATGATTGTGTTTTGATCAAACTGAAAGTTTATTTTCTTCAAGTGATGAATAGCACATTCTCCAACATCAGCTTTTGGTGTACCAATACCAAGTCTCTGAAGAGATCTCGAAGTATTTTCAGATAGTAAGCATTCTGAGGTACCTTTGGAGTGCTTAAAGTAAGAATGCTTCTCCTTTATTGATGTAAAACTTGAATCACTATTTTTCTGCCTCTTCAACTTGGGCGCATTTTGGCGTGCTTTTTCATGGCTATAAATATCTGGCATCTCAACGCCGAACACATGTTTAACTACTTGATGCTTCTGAGTATTTATTCCGTAGGAGAGGCCAACAGAGAATGAGCTCTTCTCTCGCAAACCTATAGTAGCTGTTTTCCAGAGATAGTTCTCAGAGAGTACTCTCCTTTTCTTAAAAGGGAGAGGCTGCTGAGGTGGAAGCTCGTCAATGCCCATCAGCCTTGCTATAACACTTGGTGTGTGACGCTTCTGTTCCATCTGTTACAACAACTCTTGAGCTAGTCTGGTCGATTAAACCAGGCACTGTGCAGATATGACAGAATTATTTTGGTTTTCCAGATTAACAATTCTGTCTGCAAGAGCAAAATAGATGCAAATCATGATTTTTTGAGAAAATAAGAGGAAGGGAACAGTTATATCGATGACTTGATGATAATAGAATACAAAACTAGGTAAGAGGATACAGTCCATATCCTATATTTAACCAAAGAAGGACTAATTAGATACTAAAATTTAACACTAACTCTAACAACATTTTAAAGGACTGACTAAATACTAAAATTAGTACACCAACTCTAAAGGCATTGTAACACACTAACACCACTGTCTTTGTAGTTAATCTAGCATGACTTACATTTAACTGCACAAGCAGGCAATATCCATTGACAGCATCTAAAACTTAAACAAGAAAAGCAGAAAATTGCAAATTATCATGCACAATATGTCAAACAGAACCACTAGGTTGTATTAGAGAAAAA
The DNA here is from genome assembly GCA_005239505.1 of Nicotiana paniculata. NCBI lineage: Eukaryota > Viridiplantae > Streptophyta > Magnoliopsida > Solanales > Solanaceae > Nicotiana > Nicotiana paniculata. The sequence goes on along the minus strand of ML353600.1, from coordinate 26,649 downwards.
AGGAAACAATAACAAAAGCTTCAAACTTTGAGTACATAAAACTGATTCTATACCCATGTGTATTCAACTAATAAAAGAAAAAGCAGACAGCTAAATTCACATAAGTAAGATAGCTCCCAAGAAAAGAAGAATTTGGGGGAGGTGGCTTAATTCAAACCAAATCACACAGATGAGAAAGCGTTACATGTGGATTTTGATTTACAGAAAATGAGAAAATGATTTGATGACGTAGAGATACATGTTCTTTGCTGCTTTAGCCAAAGAAATGAACATAGGATACCTTCACATCATCATTAACAAGTGTAAATGAAGTGGAGACAGAGAATCAAATATGTGCAACCACAGCTAAAAAGCAGCAGACCATAGTTATTAACATCATCATTATCAATAAGTGATAAACCCAACACTGAGAAAGTCCAACACCAGAGACATCATAAAAGACAACAAATTACCATCATTAACCACAACACAGAAGTCAACTCAAAACCCAACATAATCATTCCCATCATCACTCTCAATCACATGAGCCTCAGTTCCGAACTAGTAGCGGTTGAATTTTCCTATATACAGAAGATTCAAATACCCCTCAATCTCCTTTATATATGTTGAACCGATTTGTCTTAATTAGACTATTTTTTATGCTGGCGGTCACCTACTGCAACTATCCTCCTTTATGCAAACTTAAAGGCTGAATTATTCAACCAAAAACTGCTTTGTATATAAGGTATCACTACTAAGATATCACTATTTTTTAAAAATATATACGTGTATACATGAGATTTTTACGGAATTTTACGGGGTATAACATAGGTCCTCCTCTGGCTGAATATGTTCTATAAAACTCATATAAGTGGAATCTCATAAATCCCTATAACTAGCAACAACCCAAGCTACTTATTCATTTCACAAACTATTACTCACCCACAACATAAAACACAGTGAAAAATACTCAAAAATACAAGAATCAAGAGAAATCCAAGAATTCAGAAAACCCAGAAGGTAAAGATGATACCTTTATTGAAGATGATCTTCAACTCCTTGTAATTGATGTTTACACGCAACAAAATTGATATAATCTATATAACAGCAGAACAATGACGTCATCAAGTAATTTTAATAATTTCTATAAAGTAATGATAAGTGAAAATGATTATAATTTGAAAATCAAGCAAGAACAAGCATACCTCCAATAAAACTGGAAAAAATAAGAGGATCAGATTTCAAGAAAGTTGCATGTAAAAATGAGCTTATGGGGATTTGTGTGTGAATATATTAATTAAAAATGGCTGAAAATTTGGGAGTATAATGGGATGATTGAAGAAGAACAGCTGGAAATTATTAAGGAAACGGATATATTAATTTAATAAGGGATATAATATATGCTTTTGGTTAGGGTTTAATTGCGAAAATTGGGTGTTACGCGCCGCCGCCATTATTGCTGGTCAACAGAAAGTTTGCGCCAAAATTTTGGTCGGTGAAATGTCAATCATTGGATATTTCCATTTCCACCTTTTACTATGTTGAGGCGTACTGACAGCAGAGAATAGGAAATTTGTACTCAAAATAAATAAATAAATAAATAAATAGACATAGGAAAGTATTGTATAGATTTTTATAAAAAATTTGTTGCTTGATTGGTGATTTTTTTTTTTTTTTTGGAAAATTTTAGTAGTATTTATTAAAGATTAATGATAAATTTTAGCAAAAATAGATAGTGTTTTACTGAAATTTTATTACCCTCTCATTTTCATTTTATGTGATGCGTTTAATTGGGCACGCAATTTACGAAAGATATAATTACTTTAAAATTTATGGTCTAAAGAAAATTATAGATGTTTGAGAGAAAGTAAACGGTCAAATTATTTCAAAATGTGAAAAAGTATTAATTTTCGAACAGATTAAAAAGAGAAAAATGATACATAAAATGGGGGAGAGAGTATTATATAACGAAGATAACACGCAAGTGTTTGTTGAAAATGGTATATATAAAACTAAAGGTTAGGATAATTGTAAAAATAATAATTTTTACCCAAAGTGACGGATATTATCATCCTTTTTTTAAATTGAAAATATCATCAGCCTTTTTTTATGAAAAATAATTTTTGTTAACCAAATATCATAAATTTATTTCTTCATTTAAATTTTTTTCTACAAATAACTATGCCAAGAATTTAAGATTTTTGGGCCAGTGGGAATAAAGGACGCTGCAATCATAATTCTTTGACAGCTTCTGCTGTCTTCGTATGGAAATATAATTTTTTGAATATATATTTATTAGAGTATATAATTGAGTCGAAGTTATGAATGCATTCCCACTGCTGTCTTATATAGTGTACTAACATTAATGACATTTGGTGAGTAAAGTAAGAACCAAATATTCACGAATTCAAATCTTACTAATATATATGTGAAATATAATGAATAATCTATACGTATGTTTGGATTCATTAATGATAAATTTTTGGAGAATATTTTGTGTTAATTGCTATGTAAAACTGTGTTTGGATTGTTTTGATTTCCGATAACTATTAGTCTGACTTTTCGGAAAAAGAATATCACTCCTTTTTAATTTTTATATAGATGCCGTTTTAATATTCCCACTATGAAAAAAAATATATATAACAGAATATGGATGGATTTTCATAGGGGAAAAAGAAAAAGAAAAAGATAAAATAATTATTTTCGAACCTTTTTCTTTTTCTTTATCATAAAAAATGACACTTAAAATGCAGATAGTCAATGTGATTCTCATGACAGTGGCATTTTTATGTACATTATATCAGAATCTTACTTTATATTGTACGAATAACATCAATTTCATAATAAAGTTATACCAATGTCCCCGATCAACTTAATTTATTATGAAATAAATCTCAGCCAAGAAATGTGAATTGATATTTTTTTCATTCTTAAATCTCTATATGCCTAGAGAGTGACTAGTCAAACAAAACCATTATATTTATAGCATTGGTGAAATTATAAGGAAAACGAGAGAAAACTTTTATCGAAATTGGTTAGCTCATATATTTGTTGGGATATACTATTAACCATGCGGTTTAGATATATTATTTTGTTTTATTTTTTATGGAATAATTATATATATAATTTATTCAATTCAATAAAGTACTATTTTAAATAGATCATTTGTTACATGTGTGTCCTTTTAGTTATGTAGTAGACAATTTAGAAGTATGGAGTCTTAGCTCATGCACGGAAGATTAAATTGTTGGTTCTCATAATTAATAAATTTTGTTCACAATCAAAGATATTATTGGACAAAATATCTTGATGATTGTAGCACAAGATTATAGTATAATTTATCTTGATTATGGGAGTGGTTTTACTCCGACTTCTTGTGCTAATTACTTACTTTCAGAGTTGTATTGTTTTTGCCCACCCAAAAGCAAAATTATTTAAGGTTTTATTAGGCATATAGTAGAAGACTGCAACCCTGGATATTTGCTGTTTGGAAGCTTTGTCGAACGATTTCAAGAGGTTAGTGCTTCTAATCTTGTGATTATAGCATTGTCTAGTTTACATGTATTAGATGCCTGATTTGTTTGGTTGCTTCCGCTGCGCATGTTCTAATAATATTTACGTTCCCTACATTTTGGTGTTATATTGAACAAAAGGGTTTCATTATACAAAAGTTTTAGTACTCCATATGTTAGGTAATTATAATCCTCTTATTTAGTTATCTTGAATTGCACTATAAATCCAACCCTATCTATATAGATGTTTCTAGTCACGAGGTGAGAGAGTTCTCTCTTACTATTACTTCGTCTTCAATTCTTTTTTCTTTATTCCTTCCGCATCGAGGCTGATAATTGGATAGAATATCCTTAAGTAAAGACTGGGACGTATAAATTAAGTTTTTGGCTCGCAATAAAGTTAGGGCCTTGATCGAGCAACTAATAGCCATATCTATGCATCTCTCCAGATACAATATCTTGAGTACGACCATCGTTATGTTTCCGCTCAAAAGAAAAAAAAGGGTGAACTCACAAGTATCGCAGTTTTTACTAAGGGAAAGTAACAATTAAGATCCTTGTGATTTTGTATATATATTCTAATTTTATTTCTCTTTATATAGATTAAAATATTTGATACCTTTAATTAAACTAATTGTATCACTACTTTAAAACATGGCGATGAGAATGAACAAGGAGGGATAGAATTTCACGTACACTTTGTATTTCTTGAAAAGCATTGGTCAACAAGATGAGGACTCCTTTCACCATCCGTTCTACAATCTGTTTTGTTTCTTTTTTTGAGAATATTTGTCCTGCTGCCCCTGCTCTCGTTCGGGCCTCGAAAACTCTTTGCTTCTGACTAAGATCTTTATTTACCTTTTTTCATTTCTCATACAAATTAACAAACACTACTCGAAGAAAAACACCAATATGCTGGCCAAATGAATGCATCTCAATAGACATAAGCTTTTCATGTATTTCACGAAGATGTAGAAGAGATTGCAAACATTATACAATGATACACCAGCATCTTTTCTATTTGAGCAGACATTTGAACATAGGTGGCTCGTAATAACTGAATATACAAAATACATTAAAAGTCCATTTGCCATCTCCCACGATTCTTTATTAGCCCTTGCATGCAAATATTATATTGACGAAAAACCTTTTATTAAAATTAAATTTTTTAATTAATATTTGGCATGAAGTTTGAGAAAGAATACATGGATAGTTGTTATGATAGGAATGATGAAAAATTAAAGAAAACTTCCACTCTGAACGGAGAAGTCACAAACTTTCGTTGGAAGAAGAGAAAAAAGGCATTTTCGTAATGAAAAACAAAAGATTAATGTAAAATAGTTTGAGGACTGAAATCACACATTTTGTTTAATCAAATGTTATATGTGGTAAGTTTATTAATACAAGGATCAAAACTGGAATTAGACAATATTTGAAGGACCAAAACAGCTTTCCCCGTTTTATTAATAAACTAGTGAAAGGACCATAATCGCACTACGCGCGATGTTATGTTAGATTCATAATTTAATTTCTTTATTACCTGAGTAATCACAAACAATATTTGTGAAATCAAAATTTCTAAAAAGGTTTATAAATTTAGATTTGAATTTTATTGAAACTTAAATTTTTGAAAACTGAATTAAAAGTAAAAAGATTGCCTATATATTTCGTGAAAATTGAAGAGTAAGCCAGCGTAACAACAAAAAACCTAAAACAAAAGTTCCGAAATAATTCTTGCATTAAAAGCAAAGTTTTGGTTTCTAGTCAATAGTGGGAAGCAACTATCTATATATATCTGACTTCTACAACTCCCTCAACCTCGAAACAACCACATGATAGCCCAAATGCAACTACTATTGAGGATGAGCAACAAACTCAATGGAAAATAGTCTCATATGGTAAAACAAAGGCAGTAACAAATTAAACGACCACCAATTTCCCCAAACTAAGATCAAGAACCAAGACCACCAAAGCCCTCCCAATACAACCTTCAAAGACACAATAAACACAAATGGTCCCCATGGCACTAAAAAACAAACCAATAACTTCAACCTACAAGACTAAACTTACCAACCAAAACAAAACCCTACCCTTGACCCACCCAATACTACCAATACAAACACTAAATCCACCCAATACCACCTATACCACTATCTCACAACCCTAACCAAAACTACTCCAAATCATCAACTTCTTACAATTATCCCCAAATACCCACGCCCCCTGATAACCTAGGTGATAGAATCCTAGGAAGCTCAAATCTATTTAAGGACAAGGATGAAGCTTTGGAATCTCAAAGAGGACATTTAACAAGATGTCAAGCTAAAAAGTTGCAAAACAAGGTCATTGGACTTCAGGAGCGATCAAAGAAGTTGTTAGTTAGGAGGAAGAGCTTAAAGATAAAGTATATGAGTTATATAGGTGTTATAATTATTTTATGGCTCAAGTTAATGTCCGAGAAGAGGTGGAATAGATCCCAAGAAACATCCTCTGAAGAAGATCCAAATCAGTACTGTTAAACCAATTTGACACCTAAAATGTGTCCAAACTTGCAGCCCATGAAGTCCTACATAAAGCCACATTTTTATAGCATAAAAAGAACTTACTTGAAGTCCAAGAAGGGTACAACACAATCGTGCTAGATATGGAGTGTAAGTTGGTGTCAAGTTGCTCGCAAATTTCCTTCAAGATTTCCAAGATTCTATCCAAGATTGGTTTGGGACTTATTTCCGTATATTATGAGACTATATCTATTTCTTTCCTAGTTAGTTAAGTTATATTTTCCTTTTACTAAGATTTTTGGAATTACTTTCCAAAAATGACTTGGTTTTTGCTTCCTAGTATTTTCCTTTTCCTAAGGTAATTGGACTTGTTGTCCAAAGTAGTTTAGGACTTTATTTCCTTATCTTTTAGGTACAATTTCGTGACCCCCTCTCTATATAAAGGGTGTATTCTTTATTTTATACATAGATTATTATAAACAATATCAATAAAAATTGTGAGATTTTTCTTGCACTCTTGTGTGTGACTACTCTTGGATTTATTCTTCAACCTTCAAGAATCAACTTAAGGTGGTAAGATTAAACCCTTTCCGAAATCTTAGATCACTTTTAGGTATTCAAGAAAGGTGACAAGTTTAGGCTTATTGTTGTTCTTGTTATTCTAAAGGGTCGGGTTCCATAATCTATCTCTTATTTTTAAGTCTCTACCAAAGGCGATTAGTTCTTCGTTAGCTAATTGTTGTTGTTAGGATTCAACTTCAAGAATAGACTTCTTGAATTCAAGAAACTCTTTCTTGAATAATCTATCTTTAATTTCTGTCTTCTATTTTGTTTCTTTATTTTCTTTTAGCTTTTGCATACTTCTTGATTTTTTGCTTTTCTTTAGTAATTCTTGAACCCCTGTCGTGTTGTTATCAAGTGGTATCAGAGTATAGGCTAATCAAGATTTCAATCTTGATAATCTTGGGAGGTTTTTGAGCAAAAAATAAAAAGAAAAAAATGAAAAAAGAAAAAAGAAAAAAAAATCAGCCTAAAAAAAAAGTGAACAGTTGTTTGATTTTCAAGTCAAGAAAGGAAACAAGAAGAGGAGATCCTAGTTCTTGAAGATTAAGGTAACTTCTTTCCTTATTCTTTTGTGTTTTCTAAATTCATTCTTTTTTCTTTTAAAACTAACCCATTCCTATTCTTTCTAGGTTTGATCTTCCACTTTCCTTTTCCTTTTCTAACTTCTTATTCTTATCACTAAATGGTTTTGACTTGTTAGGTTTATTAATAAATTTAAAGATTAACGACCAAGAGTTGCTTTGAGTGGAAAAAGGCAAGAGATGTGAGAGTATTAGAAGGAAAAAGTCAAATTTGAGAGATACATAATTCTTCTAATCTTTGTTCAAGATGTTTCAAACCGGTACTTATAGTGAAATGAGGCGAGCTATGACTCAACAACTTGAAAAGTCGAACTTACAATATACCGAATGGAAGGAAGACAATGATAAAGTTATTTTTCAAACAAGAGCTAAAGTGATGTCTGCGATTTGTGCCCTTAGAATTGACAAAGAATATGGCTATAACTCAATTAGCACTTATATGGTTGAAAAATTGAACTTGCCTTGTGTTGAGCATATTGAACCCTACATGTTGAGAGAAGTAAAGGTAGATAAAAGAGTGTTATTACTATTCTCTATTGGAAGGTATGAGGATGCGATCTGGTGTGATGTGATTCCCATGAATAATTATCCTATCTTGTTGGGAAAGCCATGGTATGTCTACAGAAGAGATTTATATAACATCGAAAAAAATAGATACTCTTTTAAGGTTAACGAGAAGAAACTCATTCTTGGGTCTTTAACTCCCTCAAAAAATTTGTGAAGACGAAAAGACTGTTAAAGAGAATATGAAAAAATATGAGAGAGGAAAGAATGAGAGGAGTAAGGGAGTGCATGTTGACATTCCAAGAGAGGAAAAATGAGAGATTGTGTTGAGTGAAGAGAGTGGATATCAAGGGGGGGAAAGAGTAAGCTTGAGAGGAAATAAAAAAGAGAAGTCCATGAGATAGAAAAAAGTTGTGAGGTAGAGAAACAAAAGGAATTGAGTGAAGAAAAAGAAAAAAACTTTAGTGAGAGAAAGGAAGCAAAGGGTGAGGAGAAAGTTAGACTTGTGATAAAAGACAAAGAGAGTGTATGCAAGATTTTTTTTTTTTTTTTTACTTTCTAACCCACTAAATCTTTCTTATTTTAGTTCTTGTGATTTTGTGCAGCCAAGTGTTGAAAGACCTTTTGAAAGGGGAGGTAAGATGCAAGAGATGGTGGCAAAGGATCCAATTGGATTCCAACATGAATTTGGAAAAATCAATTCATGTTGGATGATGGAAGATAAAATCTTGGTTAATTTCTTTGTTTTTGAACCTTTTGACTATTTTGAACCTTATTTACAGGTTTACAGCATGGAGTTCCCTAAAGGCATTGCTAAGTTAGAGCTATTGCATAAAAGAATAAAATGTGATGTTGTTCCATTAATAAATAAGTCCAAGTATGGTATGTATAATTGATTTATTCACATTCTTGGCCTTTCTAGAACACCTAAGGACTTTTTGGAGGTGATGAATCATACTCTTATTTCTTATGTTGGCGACTTTATAATTCTTGTGGATGATGATATTTTTATGCATATCAAGTCATTAACTGTAATAACTAAGTTCAAGTGCAAGAGTAATCTGTTCCTTTTGAAATTGAGTATGACATAAATGATTATGCATTCCAACTTGGTGGAAAGAGACATGAAATTTATGAGAAGAGGCTTGATAATGAGTTAAATGTTTTTTTATCTCTTATTCAAGTGCCTAATGAGTTTTCTTGTGATAAATTGCTAGAATGTGAGTTTTGTTATTTGATGGGAAGTCATTCCTCTAGTCATGTTGATTGTGAGCCTGTAAAAGTGCTTGCTTCTAGTAAAGAGGATATGTATGATTATTGTGACATTAATGATCAAATACTCTTTCATGAACCTATCTATGACTCTTTCTTTGACGATTCGAGCACTTATGTAGAATCTATTGATGTTGCGAATATTATTGAGGAAAATTATAATTATGAGCTTGAATGTATTGAAATTTTTATTTTGGAATTTATGGGTTCTTCTGAACTTTCTGAGAATTTATGTGCTTCTTTGAATAACTTACATGTAGAAGAATCCATAGGATTTATAATTGATACTTGGCTATATCATAAAAGTATCTTATTTGATCCATGTGGTAGAGATACTTATTTTAAATGGATGCGTGATCAATCTTTTGTAATTTCATTGTCATGCACATTTTTGGACTACCTTAAGAGAGGTTTTTATGGGACAAATCTAAGTAAAATTGTATTGGGATGATGATGTCCATATGCTTTATAAAGAAGTGTTTACACCTAGGCTTAATTTGGTTAACTGGACATATGGTCACTATCTTATTTTATTCTTACCATTTTCTAAGATTAGTGGATGTCATTTACTAGTGCCTATCTTTGTTTTCTTGCAAGGTCGAAATTCGAGGATGAATTTTCTTCAAGAGGAGGGGAATGATAGCATCCTAGGAAGCTCAATCTATTCAAGGACAAGGATGAAGCTTTGGAATCTCAAAGAGGGCCTTTAACAAGATGTCAAGCTAAAAAGTTGCAAAACAAGGTCATTGGACTTCAGGAGCGATCAAAGAAGTTGTTATTTTGGAGGAAGAGCTTAAGAATAAAGGATATGAGTTATCTAGGTGTTATAACAATTTAATGGCCCAATTTCATGTCCGAGAAGAGGTGAATTAGATCCCAAGAAACATCTTCTGAAGAAGGTTCAAATCAGGCCATTGTTGAACCAATTTGACACCTAAAATGTGTCCAAATTTGCAGCCCATGAAGTCCTACATAAAGCCATATTTTTATCGCATAAAAAAGGACTTACTTGAAGTCCAAGAAGGGTACAATAGTCGTGCTAGATGTTGAGTGAAAGTTGGTGTCAAGTTGCTTGCAAATTTCCTTCAAGATTTCCAAGATTCTATCCAAGATTGGTTTGGGACTTATTTCCATATGTTATGAGACTATATTTATTGCTTCCCTAGTTAGTTAAGTTATATTTTCCTTTTACTAAGATTTTTGGAATTACTTTCCAAAAATGACTTGATTTTTGCTTCCTAGTATTTTCCTTTTCCTAAGGTAATTGGACTTTTTGTCCAAAGTAGTTTAGGACTTTATTTCCTTATTTTTTAGGTACAATTTCGTGACCCCTTCTCTATATAAAAGGTGTCTTCTTTGTTTTGTACATAGATTATTATAAACAATATCAATAAAAATTGTGAGATTTTTCTTGCACTCTTGTGTGTGGCTACTCTTGGATTTATTCTTCAACATTCAAGACTCAACTTAAGGTGGTAAGATTAAACCTTTTCCGAAATCTTAGATCACTTTTAGGTATTCAAGAAAGGTGACAAGTTTAAGCTTATTGTTGTTCTTGTTATTCTAAAGGGTCGGGTTTCATAATCTATCTCTAATTCTTAAGTCTCTACCAAAGGCGATTAGTTCTTCGTTAGCTAATTGTTGTTGTTAGGATTCAACTTCAAGAATAGACTTCTTGAATTCAAGAAACTCTTTCTTGAATTAATCTATCTTTAATTTCTGTGTTTCTTTATTTTCTTTTAGCTTTTGCATACTTCTTGATTTTTTGCTTTTCTTTAGTAATTCTTGAACCCCTATCGTGTTTTTATCACTAGGAGAAACAAATAATTACCCTAGGTAACCAACCCTACACCCTCTTATTCGTAAATCTATGTCCAAAAGCATACCTCCAAATCAATACAACAACAAGAAACAACAAAAAGCGGAAAATCATCATGAATCTACTAACCTATTCCCGGCCTCATACATGCACTTGCGTGATCAACACTTACTAAACACTAATAAGACAATTGAATCAAAGATGCCCATGTAAACAATTATAAATTCTACCATACCTCCCTTACCCCAAAACATCAATCTTAATATCTACACTCCACCGCACCTGCCACACTCCATTGCCTCAACATCATCACTACCTAAATAATCACTAGCCAATACTCCTTCCACAGATCCTACATTACCAAAAACACACGGTATTCCATTGAATGAACACTGCACTAGCCCATCAACCAATAACAATGGTTCACCCCATCAATCAATTGATGAAATTACATCTTCTACACCTCCAATGACCCCTTCAAATACCATCCCATCTTTTGTTATCTCCACTTCTACTCAAATCACCAAATTTCCTGCAAATACAACACCAAACTCGTCCAATGTATCGAACTCAAACCCACAGGAATCAACACCATCAAGAAAGGCACATGAGACATGTGAACAATATCCACATCAACCATTATCACCACCCTCCCCCACCCCACATAATCGTTCACCACCAACCTTCCCATGCACACCAATGGATTCCAATCCCCCTAATCCGTCCACTAATGAACAAACCATCCCCTCTCCCACCACAACAAATACCCCCCCCCCTTCACCAACACTCTCAAATAGATTTACAACTACTACAAAATCATGTCACACCACTACTAGAGACCTCAGAAGAGATGGCCTTCACAATACAAGAAGGAGTACCAAACCAAAAGCATCAAAATCAATTCCTAGAACTAATTCATCAACAAGATATAACTCTCTGGAAAATGCAGGAAATCATCACCCAATTCCAACAATGGCAAGCCCATATGCCTCGTCACCCTCCTCTCTGGAGTACACCCCCACAAAACAGCTTCTTGCCATGGTGTATTACTCCTCTCCAACCAGTGATCCCCCACAAAACCCCAGTACCAACACCAATGCAGACATTGCAACAACATGCAATCATCAACCACAATTTCAACTCTCCACGATACTCACCACAACAGGAGAACCATCATCAAGCAGAAGAAGGCAACGACCTATCGGAGACCTTCATGGAATCCATGATTTTGAACGAGTTTTTGACGATCTCCATGTCAGGAAATATAGAAAAAAAATTTAATCTTCATCCCCCCGAAACTCCTGAAAACCTCATTGAACATACGCCTAAACCTGTAACGACCCGACCAGTCGTTTTGAGATATAGCGTGTCGTTCAGTGTTTTGAGGCCATGGGCAGCTTCATTTCAGGTGTTATGACATGTATGTGTGTTCGGAATTGAATTTCGGGAAGTTTAGAGTCATTTGGAAAGAAAACTCTCCTTTTAGAAGCCTTAAGTTGGAAGAATCGACTAAGATTCGATTTTTGAGTAAACAACCTCAGAATAAGGATTTAAAGGTTCCATCAGGTTTGTATGATGATTTTGGACTTGGGCGTATGTTCAGATCGGGTTTTGGATAACCCGGTAGCGTTTCGGCGCATATTGTAGAAGTCAGCATTTTAGAAGAAATTTCATAAGTCTGGGTTGAAGTGCATTTCAATGATATTGATGTCTGTTTGGGATTTCGAGTGTATGGATAGCTCCGTATGGTCATTCTGGAGTTGGGAGCGTGATCAGAAGTGAATTCGGAGATCCGTAGGTTATTTTGAAGTCATTTGGCTAAAGATAGAAATTTGAAGGTTTTTGAGAAATCCGACCGGAAGTGGAAATTTTGATATCGGGGTCAGAATGCGATTCCAAAAGTTGGAGCAGGTCTATAATGTTGAATGTGACTTGTGTGTAAATTTGGGGTCAATCGGACGTGATTTGATAGGTTTCGGCATCGAATGTAGAAGTTGGAAATTTCAAAGTTCAGAAGGATTGAATTGAGTTGCGATCCATTGTTTCGATGTTATTTGATGCGATTTGAGGCCTTGAGCAGGTCCGTATTATGTTATGGAACATGTTTGTGTGATTGGACGGGGTCCGTGGGGCCTCGGGTGGATTTCGGGTGGTTGACAGATCGAATTTGGAACTTGAGAAAGAGCTGAGGTTGCTGTCATCTGGTGTGACCGCATCTATGGGGCTTGGGCTGCAGGTGCGACTTTTGTGTTGCAGATGCGGAAGAGGCTGGCATGGTAGGGACGCGCAGGTGCGAGGCTATTTTCGCACCTGCGAAGGTGCAGATGCGGCGAATGGCTCGCAGGTACGAGTTTTGGAGATGGGGAAGCCGCAGGTGCGGGTGCTTGGGCGCACCTGCGGGCGTGCGGATGCGATGTTGGAGGCTACAGGTGCGGAAATCAGGCCTGGGCAGTGTGTATTTTAAAACCGAGATTTTGTCCATTCTTCTCCCATTTTCATTTGGTGTGGCGATTTTGGGGAGCTTCAAGGGAGGATCTTCATCAAGCAACTTTAGGTAAGTAATTTCTTCCCATCTTTGAGTTAAATACATGAATCAGATATGGATTAAAGCATGAAATTAGTAGAAATTTGGGATTTTTGAGTAAAGACCTAGAATATGTATTCTTGGATTTTGACCACAAATTTGAGCATGAAATTAGAGTAAAAAATATATATTTGAGTTAGTAAGGCTATGGGTAGAGTTTATCTTCGAGAAATTTTGAAATCATAACACGTGGGCCCGAGGGTAATTTTGTCAACTTTCCGAGCGGAGTTGGGAATTTATGTAAATTAAATTGTTATAAGTATTAGAGTATATTTTCATTGGTTTGCCCGTTATTTGGATAGTTTTGGGGCGTTGTGCATCAATTTGAGTCTCGAAGGGGCTTGGAGGCCGATTATGAATCTTCAGAGCGAGGTAAGTCTCCTTTCTAACCTTGTGAGGGGAAATTGTCCCATAGGTGAACTAATCGGATATGTGCTACTATTTGTGGGGGCTACGTATGCACGAGGTGGCGTAGCTACTATCATGCTTGTGTCTGGATAGTCTAGGACCCACTAGCATGCCTTACCTGTTGTACTTGAAATTTTGCTAATGAAATTAGACTGTTAATATTATCGAATTAGTAACTGAATACCTAAGAAGGTTGAAGCTTATTTTCCTTAATCAACTAGAAAGAGAATTGATTTTTCCTGGGACAATGGTTTTCCTGATAAAGCATGTCTTATTTGCCGTACTTGTGACCTTACTGATAAATTTATAATATTTACAACCTTATCAACTTGGAAAATGAATTTCCAGAAAAAATTTAAATACCATCTTCGTGTCCACTAAAAGAGAATTTTATCACTTCCTTGAGTAACTGTTTTCCTGATAAAATGTGTGAATATATGTATCTATGAGTACCTGAGTCGCATGTATGATTCGCGAGCAGGGTAACTCTATTATTATGTATGACCGCGTCGCATGATCGATTCGCGAGCGGGGGAATAGATGCATCTATGGTTCGAGTCGTTCCACCCTTCGGCAGTGCACAATTTATTATTGTTGGTTCACGTCGTTCGACCCTCGGCATTGTTTACGCATGATATTTACTACGTACTTGCTGTGATTTTTACTTGATTGCTGGCCTGGAGGTTTTAAATCGTCAACTGAAATGACGAGGATTTAAGAATATTAAATGTGAAAGAAGTTGTTATTTTTGTCGCTACTTGTTAAATTGCCTATGATATCCATGCTTATTGGCACACTTGATTTCATTAAATTGACCTCTAGCAAGTGTCAAATTCGACCTCTCGTCACTACCTCTTCAAGGTTAGGCGGGATACTTACTAAGTACACGTTGTTTTCGTACTCATACTGCACGTGCTGTGCATTTTTATTGCACAGGTACATTCATAGATAGTGGCCCTTCTTGACGCAGTGAGGTGACTCACTTGGAGACTTAGACGAGCTGCACCACCCGGAGACAACCCGTAACCGGCAGAGTCCTCCTCGGATGCATTATATTTATTTGAAATTCCTTGTCCATTTTGTATTCCGGACAAGTATGGTAGTACATGTATAATTCTTAGATATTTGCTCATCCACTTGTGACACCGGGTTCTAGGGAAATTATGGGATGTATTCACTATTTAGATTTGTTAAGAAAATTTTGTTTACTCAGTGGAAGTTCGTTAATTATTATCTAAGAAAAATGAAAAAAAAAGAATGACTTCGAAATTTTTTAAAAAAATAAAGATTTTATTTATCTATTAAGTGTTGGCTTGCCTGACAGTGGGGTCCGGCGCCATCACGACCATAATGGATTTTGGGTCGTGTCAAAACCCCTACTCAGTGGAAGAAATATATGTCATACTCATGATCCCAATCCTATAATATAACCTACTACCATCAACCCTATACGATCCCCCTCACTTGTTAATGCACTTGGAACTATCACTGGCTCAGAAAGAGAGCTTCCCACAGCATGAAGGGCCAATGAATATAATGATATGGAATTGACGGGGATCTCACAATCAAGAATTCCACCGTAACCATAGGTTTTTACTGTGATGACCTAAAAGGTCATCCCGTATATTTCTAGCTAATTCTGTGTTCCGAGGTTGTGAAAACCTCCTTCTATCTCACCTCGATTTGCGTGCGCAACCCGGGCGTGTAGCCGGGAAGCCTTTATGTGAAAAAAACTGATAAAACTGATAATTTTGCATTCGAAATTTGAGTAAAGTTGACTTCGGTCAACGTTTTTGGTAAACGGACCCGGACTCATGATTTTTGTAGGAAAATATAGGACTTGGGCGTATGCCCGGGATCGAATTCCGAGGTCCCAAGTCCGAGAAATGAATTTTTAAAAGAAATTATTTTCTAAAAATAAAAGAGGTTTTTGAAAATGAAATTATATGTGAAACCTGTGGTAACGTGCCCGTATTATGGTTCCGGATCCCAGTACACATTCGACATAATATTTGTGCCATATTTGTGAAGTTTGGTAAGAAACAGACTTCATTAGATGTTATTCGCACCACAAATGCAAAATTTAAGGTTTAAAGAAGTTTTGAGGAATTTCATTGATTATTGGTTTAATTCATCGTTTTAGTGTTGTTGTATGTGTTTTGAAACCTCGAGCGAGTCAGTGTTAGGTTATATGACTTGTGTGTGTGGTTAGACAGGGTCCCGGGGGGCCTCAGGTGCATTTCGGATGGGCTTCAGACCATTTTTTTCCATTTTTGAACTGCTGTTTCTGGTGTCTGTTGCCCTCTTTCGCGATCGCGAAGCCCAAGCCGTGATCACGTAGTGTTCTGTTTGTCCCACCCATTTTTCCTTCATCGCGATCACAATGATTCTTTCGCGATCTCGATCGTGATGTGTCCCTGCTAGTCGCCCAAACTTTGTTCTTCGCATATTCATTCTTCAGTACGCGATCACATAGCTTCCTGTTCTCCTCCTCCGCGTTCACGAAATCCTTGTCGCGTTCGCGATGAAAAACCTGGGCATATTTCCTCTTTCCTCTTCGCGATCGCAAACCATGTTCCGTGATCGCGATTCATTTAACGTCTGGGCAGAATATAAGTTATCCAAAATCGCGGTTTCACCATTTTTAACATATTTTGACTTCTAGAGCTCCGCTTTTGGCGATTCTTTGAGGGTTGTTCACACAAATCTAATGGGTAAGTGTTCTTCCACTAGAATTAATTATATTTCATGAATTAGTTCTTATTTCCATCATTTAAATTGTGTTTTGGGTTGAAGAAGTTGTGGGTTTTGAAAGAAAACTTCAAAAGTGAAAATTCATGATTTGAAAGACCAAATGTTATCGGAATTGGATAAATTTAGTATGGGTGAACACGTATGGGAATGGGTAATTGGAATTTGTAAAATTTGTCGGGTTCTGAGGTGCGGGCCCGGGGGTCGACTTTTGGGTCGATTTTTATAATTTTGTAAATATTGGAACTTTATTGTTTGGGATAGTTCTTTATACGTTTTATGTGTATTTTGAAGTTGTTTTAGTTGATTTTGAGCCGTCAGGAGGTCTTTTTGCCCAAGAAGTCTAGTTTTGAGTACCGGGTTGTCGTCTTTGAGGTAAGTATCTTGCCTAACCTTGTGTGAGGGAACTGCCCCTTAGGATTGAGTCTTCTTTATTGATCGTAGTCCGTGTATACGAGGTGACGAGTGCGTACTCGGACTTATTTGTTAATAGATTGGCCTTTTAGGATTCATAGGTTCTTATGTTACCTGTGTATGAGATGTAATTGTTACGTTTGAATCCTTGGTCTTTAATTTCATCCGTTCCTGCTTAAATTAGAATTACTTGTTAATTTCATCCTTTCCTTCGGATATACATATGATGGACTATGGGACGACATCTCGAGAGATCCACCGGACAGTTGAGAAAAGGACACAGGACGGTATCCTGGGAGATCCTCATTGTTACTATAGTTATTGGGCTGTACATATTCCGTGGTTACTCCATTCTTGTGTTTTTTGTTATTGCTTGTTTGACCTGTCTTATTTCACTGTTGTACTCATTATTACTGTCTGTTTTCATACTGTAAATTCCTATTATATTGTTTAACCTCAGTAGGGCCCTGACTTTCCTCGTCACTACCCGACCGAGGTTAGGCTTGGCACTTACTAAGTACCGCCCTGTGGTGTACTCATGTCCCTTCTGCGCATGTTTTTCATGTGTAGATCCAGGTACCTCCACCCAGGCGCACCATCCCTGTGGTTGAGAAATCTAGAAGAGACTTCGAGGTACATCTTCTGCGTCCGCAGACCAGGAGTCTATCTTATTCCAGCTTTAGTGGAAAGCTTTTCCTTCTTTACAGTTGTTTAGACATTCTGGAGTTAGAGTCGTGTATTACATTTCTGTTAGCCTGTGTTTCCCGTGAGTTTCCGAGTTTTGGGGTGATATTGTAGACTTCCGCCTTATTTTTGAGTTGTATATGCCGAACGACATTTATATACAGGCTTTCTTTTAGATTGTTCAGTTTTTACTTATTTATTCCGCAAGTTATGTTGTTTTTCCGCATTGTTAGGCTTACCTAGTTATAGGGACTAGGTGCCATCACGACATGTTCACGGAGGGCGAACTGGGGTCGTGACAAGTTGGTATCAGAGCTCTAGGTTCATAGGAGTCACATAACACATGCCGGTTTATTAGAGTCTTGCTGATCGGTATGGAGACGTCTGTACTTATCTACGAGAGGCTATGTAACTGTTTAGGAAAAATCTTTACTTCATTGATTTCCTTGTCGTGCAAATTTTTGACATCCATTCTAAACCTCTGTCTTATATTCTCTCACAGATGGTGAGAACACGTGCTACTCGGGACGATCAGGCACCCGCACCCCCTACTGCAGCTGTCAGAGGCCGGGGCCGAGGTAGAGGCCGAGGGCGTGCACGTGGTGCAGCGAGAGCACCTGCGCGAGCTGCAACCGAGGTACCACCAGTAGATCCAGCCGAAGTCCAGGCACCTGACATGCCTACTGCCACTACTACTCCAGCCTTTCAGGAGACGTTAGCTCAGTTCATGTCTATGTACACCACTCTGGCTCAGGCAGGGTTGCTTCCCCTTGCTGCAGCCACATCCCAGGCCGGGGGAGGAGCACAGACTCCCGCTGCCTGCACTCTTGAGCAGCGAGTGCATGTGGAGCAGGTCCTAGAGATCATTCTTGTGCCGCCTGTAGTGCCAGTTCAACCCGAGGAAGGGTCAGCTGCTTCAGAGGACAAGCAACGGAGACTTGAGAGGTTCAAGAAGTATGACCCTCCGGTATTCAGTGGACTAGCATCAGACGATGCCTTGGAGTTTCTAGAGGAGTGCCACTGTATTCTTCGCACTATGGGCATAGCCGGATCTAGTGGGGTTTCCTTTAATACCTTCCAGCTTCACAGAGCCTCCTATGATTGGTGGCGTACCTATGAGTTAGACAGTCCAGACGAGGCTGCCTCACTGACCTGGACCCATTTCTCAGATATGTTCCTGAGAGAGTTTGTTCCTCAGAGCCTCAGGGACGCATGGCGCGCAGAGTTTGAGCATTTGCGCCAGGGTGCTATCACAGTTTCAGAGTATGATATCCGTTACACCAGATTGGCTAGGCATGCACCTGCTTTGGTTGCTACTGTCTGCGAGAGCGTTCACCGGTTCATCGAGGGTCTTATCTCACCCATCAGATCATGGCTTGAGAGTTGGATATGGAAATTCCTTATCAGCAGGTAGTGAGCATTGCTAGGAGGATCGAGGGTATGCTCGCTAGGGAGCGAGAGGAGAGAGAGGCCAAGAGGTCTCGAGAGTCGGGCCACTACTCTGGTGCCCGTACCCCAGAAGCAAGTCAACATGGTAGGGGTTATATGGTCCATCCCGTTCATTCAGATCTTCCAGCAGCCAGCGGTACCCCAGCTCCACCCAGGCCTCAGGAGCCTTACTATGCACCTCCAGTTTCTAGCGCGCCTCCTGTGCGGGGTGCTTTCAGAGGTTAGTCTAGCAGACCTGGCCCTAGCCAGTCACAGCCACCACGTCCTCCCAGATCTTGTTTCGAGTATGGCGATACACGCCATATGGTTAGGGACTTCTCCAGACTTAGTAGGGGTGCATCTTCACAGATTTTTCAGCCACAGCATGCTCAGCAGAGTTCTCAGGCCATGATCACAACTCCAGCTGCTACCCCATCTACCCAGCCAGCTAGGGGCGGAGGTCGGGGAGGTAGAGGTCACCCTCGAGGGGGAGGCCAGGCCAGATATTATGCTATTCCTTCTCATACAGAGGCTGTTACCTCCGATTATGTCATTACAGGTATTATACTGGTTTGTCACAGAGATGCATCGGTTCTATTCGATCTAGGCTCCACGTATTCTTATGTGTCTTCTTATTTTGCTCCGCATTTGGGTATAGCTCGAGATTCTTTGGGTTCTCCTGTTTATATTTATACTCATGTGGGAGATTCTTTTGTTGTGGATCGCGTTATCGGTCGTGTTTGGTTAATATTCATGGTTTTAAGACCAGTGCGTATTTATTGTTACTCGATATGGTGGATTTTGATAGTATCTTGGGCATGGACTGGTTGTCTCCCCATTATGCTATTCTTGATTGTCACGCCAAGACCGTGACGCTGGCTATGCCAGGTATTCCGCGTGTTGAGTGGAGTGGTACCTTAGAGCACACTCCCAGCAGAGTTCTCTTTCCTTAAAGCTCAGCATATGGTTGAGAAGGGGTGTGCCACGTATTTAGCTTATGTGAGAGATGTCAGTGTTGATAACCCTTCTGTTGATTCAGTTCCAGTGGTACGGGATTATCCTGATGTGTTTCCAGCTGATCTTTCGGGCATGCCGCCCGATAGAGACATTGATTTTGGCATTGATTGTTGTCGGGCACTCAGTCCATTTCCATTCCTCCGTACCGTATGGCTCCTCCTGAGTTGAAGGATCAGTTACAATTGCTTGATAAGGGTTTTATTCGACCTGGTGTTTCACCTTGAGGTGCTCCTGTCTTGTTTGTGAGGAAAAATGATGGTTCTATGCGCATGTGTAATGATTATCGCCAGTTGAACAAGGTTACAGTAAAGAACCATTATCCCATGCCTCGTATTGATGATCTATTTGACCAGCTTCAGGGCGCACATGTATTTTCTAAGATTTATTTGCGCTCAGGTTACCATCAGTTGAAGATTCGGGAGCCCGATATCCCGAAGACTGCCTTCAAGACTCGGTATGGCCATTACGAGTTTCTAGTTATGTTATTTGGGCTGACTAATTCCCCCGCAACATTTATGCATTTGATGCACATTGTGTTCAGGCTATATCTCGACTCGTTCGTCATTGTTTTCATAGATTATATTCTTGTTTACTCCCGGAGTTGGGAAGATCATGAGCAGCACCTGAGGACAGTGCTTCAGACCATGAGAGAGAAGAAGTTGTATGCAAAGTTCTCAAAATGTGAGTTTTGGTTGAGTTCTGTGGTATTCTTAGGCCACGTAGTTACGAGTGAGGTCATTCGGGTGAATCCGAAGAAGGTAGAGGCCATGCAGAGTTGGCCCAGGTCATCCTCAGTTACCGAGATTCGCAGTTTCCTTGGCTTGGAAGGTTACTACCGTCGTTTTGTGGAGGGATTTTCATCGATTGCAGCCCCTATGACTAGATTGACCCAGAAGGGTGCTCCATTTCAGTGGACAGAGGAGTGTGAGGCGAGCTTTCAGAAGCTCAAGACATCTTTGACTACATCCCCAATCTTGATATTGCCTACTGGGTCGGGGTCTTATACAGTTTATTGTGATGCCTCGCGAGTCGGCCTTGGAGCGCTGTTGATGCAGGACGGTAGGGTGATTGCCTACGTGTCCAGATAGTTGAAGATACATGAGAAGAATTACCCTGTCCATGACCTTGAGTTAGCTGCCATTGTTCATGCCTTGAAGATCTGGCGTCATTATTTGTACGGTGTGCCTTGTGAGATTTATACTGACCACCGGAGTTTACAACACATATTCAGGCAGAAGGATCTAAATTTGTGCCATCGTAGATGGTTAGAGTTGCTAAAGGACTATGACATCACTATATTATACCACTCAGGGAAGGCCAATGTGGTGGCCGACGCCTTGAGTCGCCGGGCGGAGAGTTTGGGGAGTTTGGCATACCTTCATGTAGCGGAGAGGCCTCTAGCCTTAGATGTTCAGTCCTTAGCCAGTCAGTTCGTGAGATTGGATCTTTCTGAGCCTTGCTGGGTATTAGCTTGTGTGGTTGCTCGGTCTTCCCTCCATGATCGTATCAGGGAGAGCCAGTATGATGATCCCACTTTTTAGTTCTCCAGAAGAGAGTCCGACGGGATGATTCCAGAGATGTGACTATAGGAGAGGATGAGGTGATGAGGATGCAGGGCCGTATCTGTGTACCCAACGTAGATGGTCTTCGGGAGTTGATTCTTGAGGAGGCCCATAGTTCGCGGTATTCCATCCATCCAGGTACCACGAAGATGTACCAGGATCTGAGACAACACTATTGGTGGCGAAGAATGAAGAAGGATATAGCAGAGTTCGTAGCCAAGTGTCTCAACTATCAGCAGGTCAAATGTAAGCATCAAAGACCGGGAGGGTTACTTCAGCAGATTGAGCTTCTAGAGTGGAAGTGGGATCGGATCACCATGGACGTTGTGGTTGGACTTCCTCGGACTTTGAGGAAGCATGATGCTATTTGGGTGATTGTGGATCGGCTGACCAAATCAGCCCATTTCATTCCGGTACTGACTACTTATTCATCGGAGCGGTTGGCAGAGATTTATATTCGGGAGATTGTTGGTCTGCATGGTATTCCAGTTTCTATTATTTCAGACAGAGGTACTCAGTTCACTTCACGGTTCTGGAGAGCTGTTCAGCAGGAGTTAGGTACCAAGGTGGAGTTGAGCACAACATTTCACCCCCAGACGGATGGACATTCCGAGTGCACTATTCAGATTCTTGAGGATATGCTCCGTGCATGTGTGATTGAGTTTGGAGGGTCTTGGGATTAGTTCTTGCCATTGTCGGAGTTTGCTTACAACAATAGTTGTCAGTCCAATATTCAGATGGCGCCGTATGAGGCTTTATATGGTAGGAGGTGCAGATCTCTGTTGGGTTGGTTTAAGCCGGGTGAGGCCAGGCTATTGGGCACAAAGTTAGTTCAAGATGCATTGGAGAGGGTCAAGGTGATTCAGGATAGACTCCGTACAACCCAGTCCAGATAGAAGAGTTACGCAGACCAGAAGGTTTGTGATGTTTCAAACATGGTCGGAGAGCGGGTTCTGCTTCGGGATTCGCCTATGAAGGGCGTTATGAGATTTGGGAAGAAAGGGAAGTTGAGTCCGAGTTTTATTGTCCCTTTTGAGATATTGAGGCGTGTTGGGGAGGTTTCTTATGAGCTTGCCTTACCTCCCAGCTTGGCAGGAGTTCATCTGGTATTTCATGTTTCGATGCTCCGGAGATATCACGGTGACACGTCTCATGTCTTGGATTTCAGCTCAGTCCAATTGGACAAGGATCTATCATATATTGAGGAGCCTGTAGCTATATTGGACAGGCAGGTCAGAAAGCTCAGGTCGAAGAACATTGCTTTAGTAAAGGTTCAGTGGCGGGGGTCAGCCGGCCGAGGAGGCGACCTGGGAGACCGAGCAGGATATGCGCAGCAGTTACCCTTATCTTTTCATTACTTCAGGTAATTCTTTATGCTCGTTCGAGGATGAACGGATGTTTAAGTGTAGGAGGATGTGACGACCCGGCCGGTCTTCTTAAGAATTAACGCCCCGATCCCCTATTAACTGTTTTCCCCAAGTCTATTTCTGCTCAATTGAATTGCCGGGATGTTCGGTTTTGAGTTTCGGAGATTCATTGGGACACTTAGTCCCAAAATGAGAGCTTAAGTGTTGGAAAGTTGCCCGTAGTCGGAACAGTGTGAATAAGGCCTCGGAATGGAAATCCGATGGTTCCGTTAGCTCCGTTAGGTGATTTCGGGGTTGGGAGCGTGTTCGGAATGCATTTTGGAAGTCCGTAGCTTATTTAGGCTTGAAATGCCGAAGTTTGAATTTTTGAAGTTTCCAGTCCGATAGTGAGTTTTTGATCCGAGGGTCGGAATGGAATTTCAGAAGTTGCAGTAGTTCCGTCATGCCATTTGGGATGTGTGTGCAAAATTTGAGGTCATTCGGATGAGTTTAGATGTGTTTCGGCGTCGGATGTGAATTCTAGAATTTTCCTAAGTTCCTAGGCTTGAACCTATGCATAATCGATGATTTTGATGTTATGAGACGTGTTTTTAAGGCTCGACCTAGTTCAAATAAGGTATTAGGGTCGGTTGGTGGTTTTGGTTGAGGTCCCGGGGGGCCTCGGGGTTGTTTCGGATGCTTAACGGGAGAATGTGGGACTTAGCAAATTGCTGAACCAGACCTCTTCTGGTGTCTTCGCACCTGCGAAGGTTTTTCCGCAGGTGCCGACACGCAGGCGCGATAGGGCTGGTCGCAAGTACGATGGTGAGGGGGGTTGACCAGTGGTCGCAGGTGCGACCAGGGTTCCGCAGGTGCGGGACCGCAGGCGCGACCAAACGACCGCAGGTGCGGCCCTAGAGGACTTAAGTGAATTCCGCACCTGCGATGCTTTTTCTGCAGGTGCAGTACTGCAGGTGTGGTGATCAAGACCGCAGGTGCGAGATCCTTGTGTGTTTATTCCAAAATTTTGAGGGTTAATTTCATAAGTCTATAAATTGTTTAAGAGCTC
Organism: Nicotiana paniculata; assembly: GCA_005239505.1. Classification (NCBI taxonomy): domain Eukaryota; kingdom Viridiplantae; phylum Streptophyta; class Magnoliopsida; order Solanales; family Solanaceae; genus Nicotiana; species Nicotiana paniculata. The sequence goes on along the minus strand of ML353600.1, from coordinate 2,654 downwards.
GGGAATTGGCTATTTTAAGTGGGTTTTGAAGAGAAGGATAATATGTAACATTTACAAATCCTAATTCATTGTTAGACCATTAATCCCCGTTGTTTTCTTTAGTTTAATTATAAAAAGTGGGGTAAAAACCATGGGAAATTGATGAAACTTCCCCAAACCGACATTCTGAGAATTTAAGGGGTTTTTGGCATCAGATTTCGATTGTTTCTGGTCGAGTAAGTTCGTGAGTGAATGGGTGTACGGAAAATATAACTTTTATCCGATTCTGAGACGTGGGCTCGAAGGGCGTTTTGGTCATTTTACCTAATTTTGTGCNGTTGATTTTGAGCCGGTTCGAGGTAAGTGGCTTGCCTAACCTTGTGTGGGGGACCTTTCCCCTTAGGATGTGATATTTGGTAATTGAATGACTTGTACGTGAGGTGACGAGCACGTAATTGTGCTAATTGTTGAAAATCCGATTTTACTTTAAATATTTAGACTGAGTTTCTTTCTTACCTGTTTTATTCTATTTGCAATTATAGTCTATGTTAGCTTAGAAAAGCATGCCTAGTTGCCCTAAATTGCCTATTATCTTAAGTTGCTTTAATTGTACTACGTGAAGCATATTAGGCTAGATCTACTTGTTGCCTTGTATTTTTGCACTCTATTTTTGAATATCTTCTTGTTGTGGCTGCGTATTTACTTTGGGACTACGGGACGGTATCTCGGGAGATCCCCCTGCATATTTACTTTGGGACTACGGGACGGTATCCCGGGAGGTCCCCCTGCATATTGATAAAAGGACTACGGGACGGTATCCCGGGAGAATCCTTCGGATATACATATGATGGACTACCGGACGGTATCCCGGGAGATCCTTCAGATATACATATGATGGACTACGGGACGGTATCCCGGGAGATCCACTGGACAGTTGAGAAAAGGACTACAGGACGGTATCCTGGGAGATCCTCATTGTTACCATTATTATTGAGCTGTACATATTATGTGGTTACTCCATTCTTGTGTTTTTTGTTATTGCTTGTTTGACCTGTCTTATTTCACTAATGTACTCATTATTTCTGTCTGTTTTCATACTGTAAATTCCTATTATATTGTTTAACCTCAGTAGGGCCCTGACGTTCCTCGTCACTACCCGACCGAGGTTAGGCTTGGCACTTACTGAGTACCGCTGTGGTGTACTCATGCCCTTTCTGCGCATGTTTTTCATGTGCAGATTCAGGTACCTCCACCTAGGCGCACCATCCCCGAGGTTGAGAGATCTAGCAGAGACTTCGAGGTACGTCTGCCGCGTCCGCAGACCAGGAGTCTCTATCTTATTCCAGCTTTAGTGGAAAGCTTTTCCTTCTTTTATAGTTGTTTAGACATTCTGGAGTTAGAGTCGTGTATTACATTTCTATTAGCCTGTGTTTCCGGTGAGTTTTCGGGTTTTGGGGTGATATTGTAGACTTCTGCCTTATCTATGAGTTGTATATGCCGAACGACATTTATATACAGTCTTTCTTTTAGATTGTTCAGTTTTTACTTAATTATTCCGCAAGTTATATTGTTTTTCCGCATTGTTAGGCTTACCTAGTTATAGGGACTAGGTGACGTCACGACATGTTCACGGAGGGCGAACTAGGGTCATGACATACACTTCTGCACATTTTTGTGTGCAGATCCAGGTATATATTGTAGTAGCTGTGTGGATGATTGCCGAGGAGACTCAAGGTAACCTACTGCTGCGTTCGCAGGCGTCGGAGTCACCTTCTTTGTATTTACTATTCATACACTGTTGCATTTATTTCCAAACAGATGTACTTAAAAGTTGTAGAAGATTCGTAGAGCTTATGACTTGTATTATCGGTTTTGGGAAGTTTGTACATTCTGTTGAGATTTTATATCGAGACTGTTAGTTTTCCTTTTATTATTGTTGCTATTCAGTAACTGTTAGGCTTACCTAGTCCCTAAGACTAGGTGCCATCACGATACCCAACAGAGGAAAATTTGGGTCGTGACATTTACTCACATAGAACGACCCCTCCATCCTGTGCCTCACAAAAACCCAATTGGCAGACCACACTGGCCTTCTCATGGATTTCAACTACACATATTTGATTCAAGTCGCAGGCCAGGGTCAATCAGGAGGAATTGTACTTCTTTGGCGAGCACATGAATTGGTTGTTAATGCAGTGGCAGTTACAAGTCAAGAGATCCATGCCTCTGTCTAAGTCAATGATCAAAGAACCCAACATCTATCAACTTAACCGTACAATGAGAGGAAATAATGAACTTTTTTAGATGTATCATTTTGGAAAGTCCAACATAGAAACTCAATCCCACCCATCCTGTATTTTGAAGAACCACCCCCACCCCCCACCCCCTCATCTTTCTTACCCTCATGCAGGTACCTTATTGTATCCCTAGCAAACTACCTTAATCAACTTATGTATCCCCGTCAGTAATTACCACTGAAATCCTTCGTTCTAGCAAAAAAAAACTATCTACTTATATATTAAAGCTATAAAGTTACCATATATACTTGACATTGTGGTTAAGCGAAGTGGCAAGCTAATAAATGACGATAGTATATGGTAACTTTAATATATATTTGACTATGTTAATCAAATACATACACACACACACACATACATACATACATATATATATAT